>QOZY01000204.1:0-35498 GCA_003351005.1 Cystobasidiaceae sp. HBUAS51001 | reverse complement strand
CCCCCCCACCCCCCCCCCCCCCCCCCCCCCCCCCCCCCCCCCCCCCCCCCCCCCCCCCCCCCCCCCCCCCCCCCCCCCCCCCCCCCCCCCCCCCCCAAGAAAGAAGGGAGGTGGATATGTGCGTTCTTCTTACTCACGCACTACATTTCCGTGATATGTGTAGCGGCTTGAGACGAGCCGTGCTAATGCAGACGGATCTATCTGCATACAAGGGGGGCAAAGCTGGTCAGTACAAATTTTGCGAATGATGAGAAAGGGATGTCGACGAGGTTCAGACACCGAAGAAATTGTTATAGTATGGGGTTGCTTCTGCAGCGTTCCCAATGGGAACTTGGAATTTGATGGTAGATATTGTTCATCGCGAAAGACGGAGGGCGGTGTGTCTGGACAACAAGGGAAGACTTACGAAGAAGGATGTCGCATTGAGAAAGACGATTGCCGACCGACACAGCGTAGATAAAATGCAGAGACGCCTTCACTGCCACTAGATTGGGTGCAATGAGTTAGCCTATGTTGCTAGGGTGAACAGGTGACATTGAGAGGAAAGGTTGTGAAAATGGGGAGATGAAGTCAGAATGCGAGCGAGTTTGGAATGCTCTGAATAGTCAATCCTCATAAAGCCCTACCATTGTCTTTGTAGGGCTCGGACTGGGGCGACAATTGGTGCTCATCAAGCGTGGGACAGGCTGGCAACGAGGCCGCCAGGAGAGACAGGAGAAGACGGACAGACGTATGTATTGAGAAGCCACTCACATGGTAGTATCTTTCATGCCAATGGCACTGCCTTGTGCAGTATCTGCGGCTCGGTGATCTCCTTGTAGCTCTGAACGAGCCTTAGTTCGACTGTATTGAGGCGCTTGATCCTCCCATCGGGTGTCTCCTTCTCATCCGTGCCCGTGATATCCGCGAGGCCATTCGACTTTTGCAACTTTAGTGCATGTCGTCTCGTGTTCGCAAGAACGCCTTGCAAGGTCGCGATTGCTATTTCTGCAGTTTGCGACAGCGGGCAAGCCTCGTTGCTGTGCATCGGACGGGCAAAGTGCGCCAGCACAAGGGCGGAAAAGACATCGCCTACGCCTTCGTAGTGCTCTGGCAGTGCGGGGAAGGTGATGCTGAATTGTTGAGAGATGCTCGAGCCAGAAGGGCGCGAGGAGCCAGCGCATACGAGCGAGCCCGGCGCCAAGCCTTGTATGTTGCCGCTTGGGATGGACGAAACGACGACGTGCGGAAGACCGTAGCGGGTGTGAAAGACATCAAGAGCGCGCTTGAGCGACTCGTAGGATGTGATCTGGATCCCGGTGAGAAGTCTGCACGAGCATAAGATTTGAGGTCAGCTGGCGTTGCGTGGGCGTAGAAAGAGTAGCAACGCGCACTCGGCCTCAAAGTGATTCGGCGTCGAGCATGTCGCTTTTGGTAAAAGCTGCTTGTATACCTCGAGGCACTCTTGGGAGACATACATGCGCCCGTCGTCGCCGAGCACGGGGTCGAGGACCCAAACGAGATTCGGATTGATCTCGCGAAGACGGTCAACCATGCTCGAGACGGCGAGTAGCGACTCTGCGCTGGGCACATAGCCTGTGCGAGGGGGCAACAAGGTCAATTTGGGTGGTCTTGCAGGCATGTTGATACGTGACTCGACAGTCGAAGCTGAAAATTGCAGCTCACCCGTCAGGAGATGCGACTGGCGGAGGAGGCCATTCCCGTCCATAGCATTGAAGATATCGACGAGCTCATCCTTTTCCATGCGTTTGCCGCCCCATCGTCCGTAACCTGCATGCGACAAAGATTTAAAAAGTATGAAAATGGTCAGCAGGCATGAATCTTTGCCAAAGTCACACGACGAGATAACGACTAACGCGGACCTGTGTGATTGGAGAACTGGACGGTGTTGAGAATGTCGCAGTCCCAGCCTAGGAAGATGAGCGGGACTGTCGCCGCCCTGTTGCCTGTTGTGTGCTCATTGTCGGTTTTGACGGTTCATAGCAAATTTGCTTGCTTTGATAGATAGATGTCCACGCACCCACATGACCAACGACGACATGGCTGTATGCGAGAACAGTAAGAGTGTTAGTTGATCTTCTGTGCTTGCTGTGATTCTGCCTGTGCTCGCCTCTGTATCGAAAGCACCCGCTTCTCTGTCATGCCGCCATGGCCTGCTGGATGGAGCAAAGACAAGAGACGAGGGCAAGGACATTGGGCAAGATAATATGCTGGATCGTGGTCGCAAGCAGCTGATGCAGGCACTAGAACAGAAAGAATCGTATGGGGTATCCAAAGCTCCTCCTCCTGCTGTCCCCGTCTATCTGTGGTCTGCGCTGTTCCATACTCGTGCACGCCTTGCCACCGAGGAACATACTGAATCCATACTGTTCGCATGAGACTGGCCAGTCGCGGACTGGCCCTTGTGGATGAGGGTAACTTGGTCCAAATCACTGCATGATTGTCCTGCAGTGCTCTTCGAAGCTCAATAGGCCGTGTGAATCGGATGCATCTCTCGCTTGGAAGGGTGCCATTTGTTCAATTTCGTTGCCGGCTGTGGTTGGGACAGTGGACTTCAGATCCTTCAAATCCATAAATGCAACACCAAGAAGCAATATATGCCTACCTTGGGGGTTCTTCCGCCCATCTCTGTCACTCTCACAGGTCATCGGCCATCCCAGAGACTGCCAGCAAAAGACACGCCGCGGGAGGGAGCATGACGAGGACGAGGAAGACCATGGCTGGTGTGCAAGGAAGGAATGAGAGTGTTGACTCCGGTCTGCGACTGGACAGAGAAGAGCCAGACAGCCCAAGGCAAGCACGGCGTTGCGAGTAAGCTCCTTGAAGCCCGCAAAGGAGAGTTTGAAAGGGATTGATGTGAGAACAGCAAGTACGGAGATGAATGGAAGAAAGGAGAGACAGCATAAATACGGCTGCTATATCCTCAGCCTCCCCGGCCTTGCTTTTGCGAGCGCATCCGTGCCTCTTATCCAGGCAGGTCAGTGCAGCAAGTCAGTGCGGCAAGAGCGTGTGAGTGTAGGTTGAGCCGGTTCAGCTTGCTTTTCGCAAATATATCAGCGAGTCAGTATGATTATCCAGCGTAAGTCACATCGCTTCTGGTGTGCTCCACTTGGGGTTTGAGTTGCTACGAAAAAGAAAGAGCCATCCCCATTCACGCGCAGAGAAGAGCACGTGCTAAATACCACAAGCTCGAGAGCTCCTTCGCACGGGTCTAGGGACCAGGTTGGCAGCGCACGAGCACGCTACAGAGCCTTGTCACCCACCAGATTCTCCCATGACCCTCTGGCTGCACACCTGCTTGTCATGTCCAACCTGTTCGACGTCACAGTGACATCTTTGTCTTTTCGCCACCGCCCCCGCTGAACCCTGAAGCGCGCGGGAAAGATGCAGCAGCCGAGAACCGGAGCTCTTCGAGGTTGCTTCTCGACGCATTCCAAGGGCAGCGACACATTTATATTCCACTGCAACAAGTCCAAACATTCATACTCACCATGCCGGTCCAGGTCACAGGTGGGAGCGACGCGCCTATCACGATATACGTACTTGGGAAGAAGTATAGTATGTAGTTGACCGCCCGGTTTCCCGCAGTTCTCTACCCCAAGACGGCAGACTACCACTTTGACGAGGAGTACTACCTCAAGAAGCACATGCCGCTTGCACAGGAAAAGTGTGTCGTCATTCTTTCCAGCACAACTTCCGAAAGATATACTGAACGTCTGGGAATCCCCGTGTGCCCCACAATTTACAAATAGATGGGCTCCGTACGGTGAGAGAGCTGTCATTTCTACAAGGACGATGGAACATGACAATGAGAGCTGACTGACACACGTCCCCCAGGCCTCCGCTCGTGGCGCATTTCGAGGCTCGCTCACCCGGATCCATCGAAAGAAGAACCCTACCGCATCCAGGCAGACCTGGTATTTGACAGCAGAGAAGGTGTCGACGAGGCACTGAAGAATGCAGGTGCGCGCAGCAGGTTCACCTACTTGAATGTCGGGATGACATCTAATGAATTTCTCCCCTCTTTCGACAGCTTCTGAAGTGGTAAGCATTCTGCTATCAACGCGTGCGCTCATCGGTCCAAGTTGCTAAACAACCCCACATCTTTCAAGCTCGGCGACGTGCCTAACTTTACAAACACGTATGTCCATACTCGAGGGAACAAGTAATTCAATGGGACTCATGCTGAGTGCCTTGCCTTGCATTCGCAGCAAGCCCGACCTCCTCATCGGCGCCATCATCGGATTTGAACAGGTCGAGGAGCTCAAGAATCAAGGCGAACCTACCAGCAAGCACTACCAGGGCAATGCGGCCTAGGCGAGTATCAGTAGTGAGCGAGCGGGTGCAAGATAGACACGCGATGTCCTGCCAGAGGCTTCGGCCGAGTACACTTTGAACATGACGCATATGACATGTCAGTCTGATGAAAAAGCAAAGCCGACACCACCAAGTGTCTGGATACAAGGAATCAATACCAACTAATCTCATGTAGGGGTCATCTATACTTTAACTCAGTGTCCTGTCCTTGCCTTGCTTGTGTCTGTGGTGACTATGCATAGAAGAGTCGGTCACGTGACTCGTCGCTTGTTGTTGCTCATTCGAGAATGCCGGCGACTGGCTCAGCTCGAGACCAAGCAGGCTCGCAGGAGCGCACACACAGGGTACAGCATCAGCACATCTCCTTGGGGTTGTTGAACCATATCCAGACCCCTCCTGCCATGCCAGGCTCGCTCTCTCGCAGCGAAAAGGGCAAATCACCAGCAATGGCGACCGCTTTAAATGGGTGCGATGATTCGCAATCAATATGTCCAGCACGACACGCAGCAGCTGATGGATGGACGCATTCTGGTGCTTCACGCAGACCGCTGTCCTCCATCATGAACCAGCTAGTCGCCAGCGGACTCCTCACTCGTGCCATTGATGCCTCTGGACTGCAAGACGACGAGGCGATCCAGCTCGAGCGCTGCCTCAACGCCATGCTGCAGCGGACGAGTGTGAGCATACATTTCCATATCCCATCCCGTCACACACCTGCTCAAGCCCTGTCATTTGCTCGCAGTCTGCACAATCTGACCTCGCACGCTTGATGGACAAGCACCGCGCTCTCGCCAGCGACTATGACCGTCTAGAGGCACAGCACGCTCGCAGCGCACAAGGACTTGCAACTGCAGAGCACGACCGCGAACTTGCAAAGTCGCGTGCAGAGTGCGTGCGGATCTGCACGCCTGGCACAGAGAACAGTCAATTGACATGCTCTTTTTCTTGTCAACTGCGACATCAACAAACAACAGCGCCGCAGCTAAAGATCTCGCACGCGAAGTCGCACGACATGCCCAGTCGCGCGACGAGTTCCACAAAGCTCGACTAGCCCTAGCGGCCGTGAAGAGCGCAGCAGCTCACGAGACAAAGCGCAAAGAAAACGAAGTCGCCTCTGTCCTCTCGAGGTGGCAAAAGGTCTCTTCGGCAGGCGTGCAGGGCATCGCAGCTTCTATCCTCTTGAACTCCTCAGTGAAGATTGGACGCATAGAGAATAATACGACGGTCGTGAGGAATGGGAGGCAGACGCCGAGCGAGGTCGCACTTCTCGAGGCGAGCATCAATGACTTGGACGCAAAGAGGCAGGCGGCGCAAGAGGAGAATGTGCATCTCCGAGAGATCATTGGAGACGTGCTGGGAGAGGTAGGGGCGACTCTAGAAGCAATTGGCGTGCCATCCTCCACACTAGACGAATCATTGAGCGATCCAGTGAGTGCCTCGCGAGGTGACCAGCAAAGTCACGTGAGAAGCAGAATTGTTATGATGTTCACTGTCTCTTCTTCTCCCTCTCCCTTTCCCCAGCTCGTCCGGGTCAACACGCCTCATCTCACACTCGATCCCGAAGCTCTCACCTCCCGCCTCTCGAGCCTCTTCCTCCAGCTCCGCGAGACTGTCACTTCAGCCTCTGCAGCCGCATCTACTGCTGTCGCAGATGCCATTGCAACGCAAGAAGCCGCTGCGAGTGGGCGCATTGCAGAGCTAGAGGATAGCTTAAAGAGCATGCAGAAGCAAACAGACGCTGCAGAGGAAGCTGCGCGGCAAGTTGCAAAGCAACATGCAGAGGAGCGGAGATTAGCAGAGGAGCAGCAGCAAGTACGAAGCAAGCACGAGTTGGGCAAATTGGAGAAGAAGCTCGAAAAAGAACGACTCCACAGCAAACACATGGAACAAGAAGCCGATCAGCTCAAGAATGAACTCGCCGCGCTCAAAGAAGAGGTAGCTGCAGAACGCAACGCGCACATGGAAATCGATGTCGACGCCAGACGCTGGCAAGAGGGTTCAGTGACAGACAATACGAAGTTGCAGCAACAGAAGCGCGTAATCGGTGAGTTGCTCCCCTGCATAATCGTCGTAGTCTTCCGTCTGGATGATTGATGTCGACGTGTGTCGACATGTGACGACAGATGGCGATTCCAGCCAAAGTCGACCTCCACCAGCTAAACGCAGCAGAGCTGCGCATATCCAGTCCAGTCCTGCTGTATCTGGTGCACTGGACGAGCCTTCCAAGCCCGCGCGACGTCCCGTTCGCCAGTCCACAACTTCTGCAGCACTCGCAAGCATCCTAGGCTCCTCGGTCGACACGCCTCCAGCAGCGGTACGAGCAGCGCCGAAACCGCTAGCCCCCAGACCGCTCAACGCTGTGCCGACTTTGAATGCTTCCGCCCATGAAGAAGTGATGAAGGTCAAGCCAATTTCGGAAAAATCTGTTCCAGAGAGACAGACGCTTGGGGAAAAGCAAAAAGCAGCTCCAGGCAAGGTGGCTGCTGAGACGAAACTTGCGGGAGACGCAAAGGACCGGATACAGAAGGCTGTAGAGGCTGCGAGAGCGAGACGAAGAGCGGATGCCGTTGACGAGAATGTCACGCGGCGGCGGAAGTGAGGCCTAGGTAGATCTTGACATTGAGCATTTCAGCATCGAGCAATGTGAATTTTTGTTCAGTAATTCGCGCTTCTCAAGCCAGCAACTAGCTGTCCTGTCCTTTCTGATCGCGCCATCGGAATGGCCAGTAGCGATTGCATTGTCAATTGATTTTGCATTGTCATCTGATGAATCACGAGAACAAGCGTAGATATGCTGACGGTCGAAGAACGTTAAGTCAGCATTTTGCCAATTCTTGCGCTTTGAAAGCACTTGACAAGCAATGCTTACCTAGCAGGAGAGCGCCTGTACCAGTCAAGGAACCCACGACGTATTGCAAGATGGAGAACTGCGAGTCAAGTGCATCAATTAAGGTGGCGACCATCGGATATTCCTTGGATATAGGCATACCTTGACGGATTCCATTGATGCACGGAGGTTGTTGATCTGTTCGAGTAGCAAGAGCGTTCGTGGCGGTGTTTCAGCTGTGTGATCTGAATGAACATGAAGACTGGACAAAGAGCATCACCCACCTCGCTCTCTATCCGCGTGTCGACTTCCTTGAGCTTGAGGTCCCTCGCAGACAGTTCGTCGCGTATCCGTCCCTTTTCGAGGTTGAGGTCTAGCCGGACGCCCGCTTGTGTCCGGGTGATATTCTCTCGGAGCTGCTGTTTGAGCTTTTCGACCTCGCCTGCACAGTGCCCGTCAAGATCAGCATTACCCATAACGGATGGGGATTCTCGTGCATCCACGCACTCAGCAGTCGCTCATTCTCCGACTTTAGCAGGCTGAAGTCCTGCTTCTCGAGCAGGGTGATCTCGCTCTTGAGCTTTGCAAAGTCGACCTTTTGCGTGTACTGGTGCTTCTCCTGCTCTGCGCGTGTCACCAGGCTGCCTGTCATCGTGCGCACGCTCTCTTCGACGACCTCTTCGAGCGCCTCCATCACGCCCTGCGCCTGCGTCCTCGACAGGCCTTGGTCCTCGAGCCGGGCGACGAGCGTGGACGTGTCGAAGCTGAGGGGAGCTAGAGACGCGCGAGAGGCGTGCAGATGGCGCCGAGTGCCTGCAATGTCCGCGTTGCTCTTGTCGTATGCCCGCTGCGAGAGGCGTCTCTGTGCCGGCTGCTGCTGGTGCGCTGCTGTTGATGGGCCTGCAAGTGGCCTGACAGAGCACGCTGCCCGCTTCACAGCTGCAGATGTCGATGCGGCTGCCATGTGTGTATGATTGACGGTGTTATGATCAATCTTGCTCGCTGTCCTCGGTGCCAGTTGGCAGGAAGTCGACCTGCTGCAGCTCTCACTCACGACGACTCGTTCATGATGCTCGATGGATCATCCTCATTCTTAGCACTGACATGGCTCATGGTTACACACTAGCAGCATCTGAACCACAATGGACCTCTCTATCCCAGGCCACAAGATAAAGAGCGAGTTGGACCTCACGTGGACCACCTACTGTACACACATGCTGACTACTGACCTTCCAACAGCCTTCACGCGCTCGCTCGCCTGCGTCAACAAGTTCGGAGACGACCTCGCCGTCAGTGCGCTACAGGATGCTGTGCGTGGTGATGTGTGCTGCCACCTCGTCCATGCATGGCTGAATGTCCCTGTCGCCACATCCAATACTCATCCAGTTCAAGCTATCCACAATCTCGCCCGCTCAATCGGCCTTCTGCCTCTTTTCATTCGAGCCTGCCTTCTTCTCCCGCTACAAGGTGACCGCGAAGACG
Organism: Cystobasidiaceae sp. HBUAS51001; assembly: GCA_003351005.1. NCBI lineage: Eukaryota > Fungi > Basidiomycota > Cystobasidiomycetes > Cystobasidiales > Cystobasidiaceae > Cystobasidiaceae sp. HBUAS51001. Next base: position 26,872 of record QOZY01000204.1, on the reverse strand, counting down.
CGCCCTGAAGAGCAGCACCCTTCAGCGCGTTTCCTGTTGCTGGGCAAGGTGGGAGAAACCAAAAGCACGCATACATCGGACTTTGAATTGATTAGTACGCTATCCCTCCCGCATACAGACCCTCCACGACATCTTCAAGCAACAAGCAGTCTCCTCTGCCAACCGCATCACCCTATCCATTCCTGCTCGCGATTTCGAACGCGCCGAAGCCGCCGCAGTCGACAATGACGCTCCACCCCAAGGATGCCGCCTGACCGTAACCGTCTTCTGTCCACACGGCATCAAAAAAACATACAAGCTCACTTATCAAGCTGGCGACAGCATGGTCGCTATTGCGTCCAAAGACACCTGCCCAAGCTCGTTCACAGCTTCTCCGCGCGTGGTGAAAGACTGGACGGACCATTTCATGCTAGGCAAACATGGCACAGACGAGATTACATTCTGGTGCACCCGATCAACATGCAAAATACGCAGCTTTGAAGGTGCACATGACTTCAATGAAAACGCCGCCGGTGGTAGAGCGGCGAGGGACTCTGCTTCGCTCGGAAAGCAGTCTATTTCGACCACTCTGTCTGTAGATACGGGAGAATTCGACAGTTACAACCTGTCCACCGACGAGACACTCATCACAATCACGCTTAAGGAGCTTAAAGCAATCATCGACTATGCAATTGGCATTGGCAACAGTCTGGATTTTCACTTCAGCGCGGGCGGCCAGTAAGCTTTTCCCCGTCGAATCGCTGTCCCCATCTGGTCTGTCGAGCTGATAGACCTTCCTTGTGACACGCAGACCACTTCTCACGGAGTTTGAGACGGACAATTTGTCCGTGTCTTTCGTCATGTCAACCAATAGTGACGACCCCGCAGGTCTGCAGCGCGAAAAGCCCGACGTGAAGCCTCGCATGTCCCAGATGCGGCTCAACAGCACTCAACAGGCCGCAAGACAGCAAAACATAGCTACCAGTGCCTCGCGTGCTCCGACTGCGGGTCTTGCGAGTCAGCAGCAGCAGCAGCGGCGGAACGGCAGCACTGTCCCACCTTCACAGTCAAGTAGTCGGCCGCCGGTTGGTGGATCTAGCCGGCAGCCTCTCTTTCGACCCCCGGATACCGCGTCTCCCGAGCCTGCGAACCGTTCGGCGCCAATCAAGATCGACGTTGATGATGACGATGATGACTCTCTGTGGGCGCAGATGGACGCGCAGGATCCAAGCTTTAGTCAGGTCGCGCTCAACGTCGATGAAGGGCAAGATCGGCCAGACATCAGTCTGAACTTGACACAGCTCAGTCAGGACGAATGGCGCCAGCCTCGACAGCCCGAACAAGGCGACACGCAAGACGCATCGAGGCATCAGTCTGCCAGACCGCCAGCTGCGGCAGCTCCAGATATTATCGATATGAGCCTGGACGACGAAACCGAGGACAGCCTGATGATGAGTGAAAGAAGCAACCGCAGCAAACGATCACGCAAGGTACGTCTGAGAGAGTCTTGCCTATGGTGTAGAAGCAGCTGACTTTTACTCTCGTAGAATTGGCAATTGGGATTGACTTGACGGGGATTGCGTAAAATTCGAGCATGTCCCAGCATTGAGATGGATCGCTAAGCGTGAATTACTGCTCAAGAAAGCAACCAGCATTGATGCAAGAAGATAAACTGAAAAGATGTCGTTGTATGCTAGTACTTGTCCGCAGTAAAAAGCTTCCAGCAGTGAGTGCTGAGTGCCTGTCCAATCGGCCGTACCGTTTCCCCGCGCTCATTCGCGTTCGCAGTCTGCCGCATGATCCAGCATTCCCCGACTTTGGGATCATCCGTCTTTCGCCTTTTATTCTTGTTGGGGTTCAGAGCTTCTTCCTCTGCCATGTTTTCCTTTGCCTCTTCATCGTCGATGATCGTTTGCTGTAACTCTGAGAAGAAGGCTCCAGGCGCAGACCAGCGACTCAAGAGCCGCTCGGTGGACGCTAGCGACATCATGTTTATCGAGGCAACCATCTTTGCCCAATTCGTATGCACCGAATGCATCTTGACGTTGACAGCTTGATACGCCTCAAAGGTCATGACATAGTGAATTGAAGAGCGTGTATCGCGAAGATGCTGCGCAAAGTCTGCGTAACTGTCTCGATTGACGCTGGTATCGGGCAAGACGTGCAAGGTGGAGCCTGAGTACAAGTCTTGAAAGGTATTGGTTAGCGTTGCTAGGTAGCCCACGGCTTCGTAGACCGTCCAAGCAATGTGCACGGTGAACTTGCTGCGCAATAGCGAGATCTCGTCAGACTCCTTGTAAATGATGCGAAGTACGTCACGTACTCGATGACCTGCAGGGATGACTTCATTGTCCAGATCTGCCGGCCGTACACTTCCATGGCGTTTTTGCTATCGTGCTCTTCGACCAGGTAAATCTTTGCGCAACAAGACAGAGATCAGCTCGCAGTCAAGATCGTAGGGGTATAAAGAGTAGCTTACCAATCGTGACATGCCACTCTGTACCATTCGATTCTTTTGTTCCATGTACCGTCCGTCTGAGGGGGTCATATCAGTCGATTGCAGGATAAGTATAGTCAAGGCTGATGTCGCTTGCCCTTGAGACTGCTCATCAAGTCATCCAATCGTTTCCTCTCCAGACAAACATCCAGCACGACCTCTTTGCCGTTCGTCTTGTGCCTGGCAATCCAGATCGCATCGCCCATGGCCAGCATACGCGCCTCCCACGGTATTCCCTTCTCGGTGAGCTTACTCTCGAGCTTCTTTGAACTCAGACCAGGTTTTTCCCGCGCATCGATAACAAGCAGGATCTCATAATCTGAAGCTCTCCACTGCTCAATCGAAAGCCTTGAAATGTCTGGAACCATTTTTCCAGCTGCAGTCTGTATGGTCGATAGTCCAGAAGTTTTCGATGTCCTTGACACAGAAGAGCTGGTTGCAGCAGCAGCAGCAGCAGCGGCTACTGCTCCAGCTTGAAGACGCTGATACGCGTCCGAAGCTGCGGCCTTGCCTTTAAGCTGGCTGCTGAGCTTGTTGGGGCTGGACGACGATGACTGATGTGCAGCTCTACGGGCCTCTGCAGCACGCAAGGTACGTTCACGAATCGAGAGCGGGACTTCGTCTTCAAGGTCGATAATTTCAGCCTGGGCTGCTCGCGCACTGTCGACTGAAGCCCGAGAAGTTGAAGCTTTCGGGGCTACTGTTGCCGTTGAGCTTCGCTGGTCACGCTTCCTCTGCCGCTCGTCTAAATCATCACTAGAGGGCGGCGCATATCCCAGCGGTATTGTCCGTGGCGCCGCGGCCGGACGAGCCGGCTCCGCAGATCTGGCAGCATTGCTCGGAGACCGCTTCAGCGAGTCGAAGCCTGAACACAACTCGGGCGCGACTTTTGCTAGCATGTAGCCCCAGAATGTCTGTCCTTCAGGACCAAGCGGGCCTTCGCGGTTGATCAGCTCCTGATGACCAACAATGTTCTTCTTCACGAAAATGTGCTTGGCTTGTGCCTCTCGAAACTCAACGAGGAAGAGCGTGGTGACTAAATTATAAGCACGTTGTTCAGCTCACTTGTCGTAGCTGAATACCCAGGAAACGGGAGCGCGACTTACACGAGGCTTGATCCATAGTCACCTCGGCTTCGTCTCTCCGCTTGACGCGAACGAAGCCATCAGTAAGATATGAAAACAGAAATGGCGCTGGCACAAAGTGAAGACACCGGCGTGAGCAAGATGAATTCTTGAATGAACTGCTTTGTGGATGCTCTGTGGACAGACGTACCTTCGGGATCATTGAGACCGGGCTGACCACCAGCGGACAATCGCGGACGAGCGGGTCCGATATCGACCTGCCGCTGTTGCGGCGGCGCATCCTGCCTCGCAGGCGCTTTCCCCTTGTTGCCAGAAGGCGCAATAGAGCCAGCAGCCAGATTCGGTCTGGCAAGTGGGCGATTTTCGACATCGCTATCATTTTCGTCCGATTCGTCATCTGTCGGAAAATCAGGTAATGCGCGCCGTACGTCCCATTCGATATCATTCTTCTTCTTTGCATTACGCACTGCTTTGCGAGCAATCGTCCAGCCTGAACGTTGAGAAGTGACATAGTCAAGCAGGTGCATAAAACTCAAATGGGCTCAGGCATTCGATTCCAGCAACGTACCGCTGTGTGTGATGGAATAGAGAACTGGATTGCGCGACTTCTTTTCGAGATAGCCCTTCTTAACGAGCGCCGAGGCCTGATCAAGCGATAATCAGCATCCGACCCTCGTGAGTGTTCGTACCAGGGGCTTAATAACACGTACACTACTCCAGCCTGTGTAATGCTGGCCAGGTCCGCCGTTACTCGCAGATTTGTCGTTCAAAGACTGCCCTTCTTCGCCAAAGAACGGGTCCGCGCGAACGATGATGTCGTCTTGACTTCTCCACGCATGTGTGCCCCAGCTTGCGAGTCCAATCAATATAGCCCATGGGCCAGACCTGACTCTGGGCGCGTATGCGCGCGCTTTCTTGGGTTTCTTGACTGGCGAAGTGTCGACTTCGGCGTCTTCCTCATCACCTCCTAGTCTGCCACCAGCTGGACGTGAGCCAGATGCGCGGGGAGGCGCATCATCGCTGTCATCACCGCCGCCGTTGAGCGCTGCTTCGGCCTTGCGCTTCTTCTTGTTGAGCTTGGCTGCTTCGTGCTCGAATGTCGTGTGGCGAGGCACGGGCATGTCGAGGCCATTCTCTTCGCAGTACTGTTTGAGACGTTTTGTGAGGTATTGTATCATCTGCAAGCATGCGAGGGGCGTTGAAAACATTATCAGTAGCTGCCTTGTCGCGCTATTGCGCCTCGCGACTGATATCACGTGAAAGGGCAAGGAGGCGGACTTTTGGGCCGACATGCTTGAGCGTGTTTGCGTTTGCAGGGTGGTCGATGGCGACCTGTGAGAGGTGTGTCAGTCTGATGTCGTCACGCAGCTATGAGCAACTGCCGCCCACCGGGTTCTGCTGGAAGCTCTTGATGGCGTTGCGGATTGCCTGTTTACGGCGTCGAGGTGGCCATCAGCACGCACACTAGACGAGACAGCAGCAGCACAGCGCACCTTTGGGAGGTGCTCTGACTGGTCCGAGACCTCCTTCTGCCACTCCTGGAGCCATTCGACTGCGGTGTGGGCGTTTCTCAGTCCTGTGCAGCCATAGCGCTGCCCGTCCGTCCTCGCTGCTCACTCCACAGCGGGTTGCCGGGCATAATCTTGCGTGCGGCGGGCATTGTCGACGTGGTGTTGAGCGTGTGCTGGAGCGTCTAACGCGCTCTGCACGGGGCGGCCTCTCAAGCCATGGCCTGCAGTGGTCCGTCAAGAAGCAAGCTGCAGCAGCAGGAAAAAGGCGAGAGAGCACAAAGAGTAGCGAAGTCACCCATGAGATGGCACACAGACGCAATTTACAACAGTGTGCACGCGTATACGGTATATACATGCGCGCTCATCAATGTATTCGCAGAACAATTGCCCAGCTCCGTCGCCACCCATGCTCGTGCAGCAGAGGACGTCAAACTACGCTTGATTCGTACATGGGCTGACTTGTGAGTGCGCAAGATTGCCGTCGTGGTATCACATATATGCTACATATAAAACCCTGGGAGCTTGCCAGAAACTCGCCACGCATTCCCGCAGGCATGCACGTGTCTTCAAAGCTGCATGTCCTCAAATGCTTTCTTGCCCTCCTCCTCCTCCTCCTCCTCCTCCTCCTCACATCTCTTCAGACTCCTGCATACTGCCTCTTCCTCTCGCCCCTCTCGTTGCCCCTCTCCCTGCATAGCCGATTCTGAATGGCATCCTTCCCCTTCTAAACACGCCAGGGAGCAGTCTTCGATGTGCGCCAATTGGCACTCCGGGCTCATCTAGGTCATCGTCGAGGTGCTCGAGGTGGTCATGGGAGCGCAGAGAGGCAGATGCGCCAGTCATCGACTCGGTGTCTGCCGGTGAGTCGCCCATAGTACCCTCAGCCTGAGCCTGAGCGTGATGCAAAAGGAAGAGTGGAAGGGGACGCACAAGAATAGCGAGAGACACTCAGTCAAGGTGCTCCTTTATTATCAAGCACTCACTAGCCAGCCACCGACTGGTACAAGACCAGCGCGGCATACACCACCAGAAGAGCAAGCAGGGGCACGACACCGACCTTTGATTTTCCTTTCTCTCGCGCCTGCAGACGCGCAGTCCTGATGTCCAGCTCATTTGCGTCGTCGTCAGCTTTGCTCTGCAAGTTGACGCACAGCGCACCGCTGTGCCAGCCCGCCATGGCTACGTTGAAGCAGTATTCGTCAGGGCTAGGGGATGCGGAGCTGCCCAAGCGCAGCTGCGAAGGGTCAAGGAAGGAGACTTTGCTTGGGACGGAGATGGCACGGTCCGGACCACCGCGGAGAGATGCGTCCAGTCGTGCATTGTTGGCTCCGTGTCCCAGAGCGCCCTTCGAGTAGCCGCCAAAAGTGAGCAGCTCGCCCGATGCTGTTAATGCGCCAAAGTGCCAGTCGCCGCATTCGACCCTACAAGTATGCAGCTGCGTCAGTGTCTGCGACTCTCGTCAATTGCTAGGATCTGCACAGGGATCACCTGATAACGCCGCGGTTCTGCAGTTCTGGCCGAATCAGAGGTCCAGTCTCGGGACCGGCCTCGTTGCTGCCTTGCAAGACCGCTCCATCGCCAATGCAAAAGAAAGTTCTAAAGTTGGCGGAAATAAATGAAATAGTGCGTGTGTTGGCAGCCTCGCCTTTCTCCGTTTTGTCTTGTGAATCTGGGCCCTCCTCTTCTGCCGCGAGCCAGTACCGCGACTCGCTGAATCGCTCAAGGTATTGCCATTCCCGCCGACCAGTAGCTACCTGCCTTTCCAGCTCTGCGAAATTTCGACGCGCCATACGACCATCTTCGTTGTCGACGTTGTCGTTCTGTCCTGGGACCAGGCCGTGCAAATGTCCTCCTGCAGCCGCAGGATGGTGCACAAATGCGCCTGGACCAAGATTCGGTTTTGAGAGATCTAATTTGTAAACTTTGCCAAAGTTTGACAGGGCGATGAGGTAGTTGTCTCCCGCTGCGAGCTTCTCAATGACTTCGTCCGCACTAGCTGTTCGTGCAGGCAAGTCTGGCAAGCGCAGTACCTGTTGAGGCGCAAAATTATAGCAACCGCTCCTGCCTACAATTGCAGTCGGAACTGCAGTGTTGTCGGTCGCATTGTTGTTGCCGAAGTTGGGACGCAGTTGCGACTGTTCTAGGGATGGCGACCGGAAGCGCTGCCACCATACGTGTGTGCTCCGCTGGCCAGTCTGGCGATCTTCAAGTAGGATCGCTGAAAAGGCCCATCCGGCCGTCAAATCTCTTATGCGGTGCTTGGAGTAGTCTAGCCACGCATTGGCATCGTCGTTGGTGCTTGAAAGTGGATCAATGAATCCTGCTTCTGCCCAGTTCGCCCATGTCCAGAGTCTATCCCTCTCATCAAGCGCCAGCACATGCGTTCTGCCAGATAGCAGGCGCGAGATGGGCGGTATATCAGCAGCGAGCTGAGTGACAGCAGGTACCATGGCGCCCGGCCAGGCGGTCAAGGGTACGGGTGGACCGTTGGGATTGTTCAATGGTCTGATGGGCGCGAAGGACTCGCCGTCTAGCTGACCCCAGTGGTAGACTTTGCCGTCTGCCGACAAGGCATGGAAGGAGCACCCGCCTGCGACGAGGTCGACAATGGGCACGCGGATGGGCAACCTGGCGGGCTCAGCGAGGTAGCCACCGCCCTGTAGGTGCTCGACTCGTGGGTCGTTGCGCTCGATGGCGAGGCGACCGTTCTGTCCTTCTCCCCAGAGATTGCATAACAGATTGAGCGAAGTCAGTGGATTTGTGGAATACTTGCAAGGCGGTATCTCTGCCTCGCGCAGCAGCACGCGGTGGCGACAAGTTGCTGACCGTGCCAAGTCGTAGCTGCGACGACGAGAAAGATCAGCAACTCACTAGACATGTGGTATGCGTATCTTGCGGTATAGCTCAAGCCATCCAGACTGTCTTGCGGTGCTCTCTCTGCATGTATACCACGTCACGCGCGCAACGACGTCAGTACGACCACCAAGCGTGCCAGCGGCATGCGACGCACACAGGAAAGCGCAAATCGTTCTTGATGCGTCTCTTCCAGATGTACTCTGCCTCTGCGCTGTCGCTCGCGAGTATGAGCCGGTGCAGCAATCTCGAGGAGCGACCGAGGGCAACGAGGTCCTGGACCTCCAGCTGCGGCACGATGATACCAGTGAGCAGCTCGGTCGCCGTGTCGAGGAGCGGCAGGACCATGCTATCGATACTGTGGTGCGTTCCAGTCAGTCAAAGATCAAGCTGGCACGCCTTCAAAGCGGTGTGGCGGCCTTGTCGAGGTCAGCTCTTGACCAACTGGAAGACTGCCAAACGGCGTCAGTACAGCGACTACATCCCATTGTATATACTCTCGTGGTCTATCGGGCCCGCCAGCATGGCCGCCGCGGTCATGGAGCCGCTCCCCGTGCCAGTCCCTGCGAATGCGACTGCCCAGCTCCTGCCAGCAGACAAGGTGAGAGGAGGCGCAATACATTGCATTTGTGTCGCTGACATATGTTGCTACAGCCCGAAAATGCCCCTGAACACTGTCCTGGTGCGCCTGCTGTCGTGCTCTCCATATCCGATAGTTCACTCGCTGAATCAGACATCTTGCACTGGTGGCGAAAATCTAACATACTGACGCATCTCTGACCTACTGATACATCCATGTACACGCTTGCTCGCGTTCCATTGTTGGACTTGCAGGCACCGAATCCCTCGACGCAGGCAAGGCTGACGCGTGCGCCGGGTGTCCCAACCAGCAAGCCTGCCAATCGGCTCCCAAAGGTCCCGACCCCGAGCTTCCCCTCGTCAAAGCGCGCATGGCGAGCGTGAAGCGCAAGATCTTGATCCTGTCCGGCAAGGGCGGAGTGGGAAAGTCGACTTTCACAGCTGCACTGGGCTGGGCACTCGCTGCAGACGAAGAGTGCCAAACAGGCGTGATGGACGTGGACATCTGCGGGCCTTCCATCCCGCTCATGCTTGGCTTGCAGGACGCAAAGCTGCACGCAACGTCTGCTGGATGGGCACCGCTGTATGTCGTCGACAATCTCTGCGTTATGAGCATCGGCTTCCTCCTGCCCTCGTCGAGTGAGGCCGTCATCTGGCGGGGACCCAAAAAGAACGGTCTCATCAAGCAGTTCCTCAAAGACGTAGACTGGGGCGAGCATCTCGATTATCTCCTCATCGACACTCCTCCAGGCACATCAGACGAGCACCTCTCGATTGTTCAATATCTCAAAGAATCAGGCATAGATGGCGCAATTGTCATCACCACCCCGCAAGAAGTAGCGCTGCAAGACGTGCGCAAGGAAATTGACTTTTGCAGGAAAGTCAACATTCCAATCCTTGGCGTCGTGGAGAACATGTCGGGCTTTGTATGCCCCTCGTGCCATGGTCAATCGGACATTTTCATACCCTCTACAGGCGGCGCAGATGCTCTTTGCAAGGAGATGGACCTCAATTTGCTGGGCAAAGTACCGCTCGATCCGCGCATCGGCAAGTGCTGCGACTACGGGTCCAGCTTCATTGACGAGTACCCCGAAAGTCCAGCAACCGAAGCTTACCTCGATATTGTGGACCGGATACGGGAGCAATTGGGTGATTGATTAGCATTTACACTACCCAAGTGCGAGTGTGGTTGCTAGCTTGTTAATTGATAACCCGTTGTTGTAGCACTACAAGCATATTCGCGCATTTCATCGTCTATAGACTAGTCTAGAGAGGCCCTTTCGGCAATCAATCGCTGTCTAATCCCTTATCGACCGTAACAAGCCAGCTGCTTATCTTGCCGCCTTCCTTGCTATGCGCACTCGATGATGTTTATAGAGACATCTTGGCAACCTCGTCTGCAAGGCTGGCGGTGTTCCAGATCCCAATTCTTCCATCCAAACCCGAGCTTGCAATCTTGGCCACATTTCCGCCTTGTCCAGCTTCAAAGACCCTCAGTTGAGTGATCGTGTTCTGATGAGCCGTGTTTCTCTCTCCGCCCTTTGTGACGTTGGAAGCTCCAAAGCCCGCTGCGCCAGCTGCATTGCCGCCAGCGCCAGCAGAGGAAGATATGCCTCTAGAGTCTGCAGCTTTGAAGCGATTGAAAGCTTCATTGTTCAAACGGCCGATACCTCCGGAACCGCTGACGGAGCGTGCACCGCCTCCAGCGCCAGCGGCGCGATTCGAAGGATCATCGAGCGATTTGGCGATCTGCCAGCCTTTTTCCACACTTCCTGTGAAGAGGATTGGCTCATAGTCGTGCCCAGCGGCTACGATGGCTGACTCGGAGATCCAGACGAGCGAGAGGAAAGGCAGCGAAGGGACGCGAACGCTGTAGACGGCCTGTGGGGGCTGTTCGGGACCAGAGGGGTAGACGACCGTGAGGCTCGAGTCGTGGCCTGCATGACAAGCACGTTTAATGCTACTGAAGAAGGGCCTTTTGCGTGAATTTGCACTCACTGACAAAGGCCAGGGCGTCTCCAGAGGGCGAGAAGGCCACGCCGTGGACCCATCCACCTGCGACGGATGAAAATTCGCCGCAGACGGTGTTGAACGGGAGCTTGCTACCCCATACGCCTGGCTCGGGTCTGTTAGAACCAATGGTGGCAAACCAGTTAGTCACCTTCGTCACCGTGACTTGAGTTAAATAGCACCCACTTCTGATCCACCTCCTTGATATAGGCTGAAAACACCCTGGCCTTCATGTCGGCAGATCCAGCAGCGAGGAGGACACCGTTTGGATGCCAGTCGAGGGAGAGAACGGTCGAGCGGATGGGCTTCTTGATGTGTTTGGCGACCCACCAGTTCTGTTCCTGGTCAAACTGACACACTGCAATGGTGCGTGCGCCCGATGCGACTGCGAATTTGGACTCGTCGGGGGACCATCTTACGCAGGTCGCGGAGCGGTTGATGCGGAGAAGGACGAGGGTGGGTGACCAGGTGTTGTCGGCGTAGGTCCAGACGTAGGCGTTGCGGTCTTGGGAGCATGTGACGATGCTGCGGAGGGACGAGTGAGGTGTGTAAGTAAGTCAGCATGTTGGAAGCTCGTCAGCTTCTGGTCTTCATGCCTCCCGAGCAGGATGACGTCGAGACACACCGGTTGGTCTGCTGGCCCCATTCGACGCCTGTGATGACCTTGTCGTGCTGCAGAGGACAGTATCAGCATGGAAAACCTCGAAAGCACCGCTCCTCGCTCGCCTCTGCCAGCGTGTGGATGAGCTCCCAGCTGCTGCCCTTCTTTGCGTAGATGTGCAGCTCGGGGGTGTTGGGGCAGATGGCGACCTCTGTGGGCAGGTCAAGCATATAGTTCTGATTAGTACGTGCACGCTCATACGCTGCTCTCTTCTATATATGCGCCTCACGCGTCCTGTCTGCATTAAAGGCAGACGCCGTGATGGGCTCTGACGACAGCCGGTCGAGCGAGACGAGGGCGGCCATGGTTGCGGGCTGCACTGCTGGGTAGCTCTTGTTCTGCTCTCCAGGACTAGCAGTCTACTGGACGTGCGTGTGTGCGACTTGCTTCGAGTTGGTGTTGAATCATGTGTCATCGCACATTCTCGAGCTGGACGGCCTTCATTCCACGACCAACCCCTCGGATGGACGGCCTTGCAAGGAGAGGAAGCTATTGACAGTAAGGAGTCGCAGCGACGAGGTGGACAACGCCCACCGCCATGCTCTGTCTCCTTCTCCCCATCCCGTCTGCGCTTCTGGCCACCTAAAGTACAGCAGGCCATCCTGCACCCATCAACCATGGCCGGCATCACATGGAACAGCGCACTCGCACTCGCGCAGTGGACCGTCGTCGTCCTCGCCGTCTGGGCCACCGCACGCCTCGTCCTCAGCGTCGTCTGCGCCCGCTTCCTGCCCTCGTCGCTCTCGGTCGGGCACGTCGGGTGGAGCAGCCTGCGCGAGGTCGAGTGGCGGAGGGTGCATCCTGACAGCAGCAGCAGCAGCAGCAGCGACAGCACTCCCCTACATAGACAGTCCCACATCAAGTCCATCAAGATCAGCCGCGTCGCCCTCGCCGCCCGCTCAAGAGGCGCAAAGAACAGCGACCGCAGGCTCGGTTGGATTGGACTCGCAGTCAGCGGGGTCGCCGTGAATGTGCGGTTGCCAGCCCAAAATACTGCACCTGCCCGTCAAGAGCAGGATCCAGACACGGACACCAGTCCAGTCTATGATGATCCGCGTGAGACTGCCGCGAAAAGCCACGCCCATGCTGGGAATCCCCCCGCCACCACCTCTAGACCCTCCCACTCGCACACCCTCTGGCACATTGGCGAGCTCTTCATCCAGTCTGTACGCACAATCCACGACGTCCGTCGCGGTCTGCGAAAGGTCCTCCTCTCTAACCTCCCGCCCCACTACCGCCGCCGCGCTGTCCGGCAAATTGGCCAGCTCGCACGCGGTTTCCGCCATAAACTCGTCAGCCCGCTCCTGACTCGCATCAATGCTCTCTCTCGCCGATGTGGTCGCATTACCATGTTCCTGGCTGTTGAAGTGACAGACATTGCAATCAAGGTTCCACAAGTCGAGGCAGGGCTTAAAATTGGCCTTTTTAGATTCGGAGGAGAGCTCGTCCGAGGTCATGATAGCTATCTAGGCGCATGGGCGCGTATTGAGCAAGTCGCCTTCTCGACTGCCATGGAGACGGTCTACGTCAAGAAGCCAAAACCGTCCAACTCGCCAAAGACACCTCAGTCTGCGTCTGCCACCGCCAACAACCGAGCCATCGAGCTCACCGGACCACTTCTCGTCCAAGCTTTCGCACACTTTGACCCGTCCATTGGCATTGCAGGTCTCTACCACCGCGACGAGCAGGGCCGCCTCGCGCCAAGGAAAACCATCCTCGACCTAGACTTTTGCTTCCTCAAGCCAAACTCCAGCTCCGCGTATGGCCGCGACGAAGCGTACAAAGATACTGGTATTATGACTGGCACTACGCCTCCTTCGTCCATCAAACTGCGTCTGAACAGCCTCCTTGAGCTCTCATCGCGCTTGAAGGACGTTTATGACCCGCTTGGTCCAGAACCGCACTTTGGACCGCACATGGGGCCACACATTCATCCTCGCGAGCGCGACTTTGATGCCTCTTCGTATGTCGGAGGCGAGGATCCGCGCTCCCGCACCATCTCGTCCTCTTCACAAGGTGACAGGCCAAATCAACGCGACTTTGAGAACTTTGCAGAGTTGCAGCCCATCCCTACCCGCCGCAATCCCGCTGGCATGCTGCGATCCATCAAATTTTGCATTCCAATGGTCAAGCTCGAGGCGATGCTGCCGGCAACGAACCATTATGCTCCTACCATGAACAGCACGATGAAGTCGGATCTAGGAGGCACGATTGCCTTCGAAGTCCGTCTCCGGGGTTGCGCAGCCCACGCCTCGCTCGGAGACGTCTTACACAGCAAGGACAGGCATGTCGAATGGTTTGGCAAGCACACTCAGCTCAAGGCCGCAATCAAGCTAGGCTTTGAGAAGTTTGATGTGGACGTCATGTCGAGCACTGATCCCGCAGGTATGTCTGCAGCTCTGTCCCCCGTTGACTGTCCCTGGATATGAGCTGACTTTCCGCATATTTAGCGCCCGTTGCAAAGTCTGTCCGCGTCTTGGAAATCTCTCCATCGGGAGCGCATTTGTCGTCAACTTGGCTGCCGAATCGGCTGGATGCGCTCTTTGGCGAGGCCCAGCCCGAACCTGAGAACGATGACCTCGGCGCAAGCTCCTTTGCTAGCTCACAGCCACCTCCATCGAGTCCTAGAACCAGACTATGCAAGGAGGGCGGCGTTTACAATCTCGCACAAGATCGAAGCGCACAATGCATTGTCTTGGAGACAGACATTGGCGGTGTCAATGGTGACGCTAGCATTGGTCTGCTCCAGGCATTTGTGGCTCTCTGGGACAGGCATAAAGCTAGGCAGCACCCGCTGTTCACGCATGCCGACGAGGCATCCGAGACTGGATCGATGCACAGCCTGTACGTCTCTGGTCAGCTCGTCGACCCGCCTAGCATCGCTGTGGCAATTCAGCTGGGCCGGTGTGGCTACCGTGTGACGGGCCCAGTGACTCCACATCGGACAACATTTGGGCCAGGAGAAGACGATGGCGGCGCTAGTCCAGGCTGGGCTGCCCCATCGATGATCTGCATGCACATTCCATCAATATCCTTCAACCTCAGCACCCGCTCTGTGGATATTCCCTTGCGAAGGTCCGACGCTCAGAGACGCGAGTTTCGAAAACATGTCAAGGAGGGCAAGCTCACTATTCCGGATATCTTACAGAGCGAGAACCTGGCTTCTCCCGAGCCAGGCAAAATTCGACGCGGCTCGACCAGACAGCTGTTTGCTTCACCAGTTGTCGACAGCCGCGCCTTCTTTGCGAGCCTCAATGAGCGCGAAGGCTCACAGTCCATGTCGCCCGTATCTCCTTCGGAGCCACCGCAAAACTTCTTTGCGAGCTTTGCAACAGGCAAAGTCCCTTTTCCGAAGAAGCAAACGGACCGAGAGCGCAACAGCACCTATTCGGGCGACAACGACTTCATGTGCTTCATCGCTCCAGACGACGGCAAGATCCCACAATTCGCCCGTCATACTGCAGCTAGCTCCGATAACACCGGCAAGGAGGCCAACAGACATCCCTTTGTATATTGCCTCGATGGCTACGTCACCTGCGAACGCGTTGAAGTCTACCTTCTGTCCGTTGGTGAAGCTCAGAGCCTTGCGGATCCGCGTGCGAATCCTGCTGCGCACGGCACAGGCAGTGGGCCCAAACGCCAAAGGGGCTCTACATCTCAGCCGCGCTCATCAGCTTTTAAACGCGGCGTGAGCCACGATCGCACTTCCTCTCGTCCGCAATTACATCGGCGTCACGATATCGCGCTCCTTGGGCCTTTCGAGATGCACGTCGGACTGGAGTTCATGGGCAGTGAAATGATGGCTGGCGAGGATCCTCTCAAGGACGTCATCTTCATATCTTTGGTTGATACGATGGAATGCAGCGGGGCTATCTCACTGGTTAGCGAAGCTCTCAGCGCCGATGTGTCGAATCTGGACGTACATAACTGCCTTTCCGCCCTCATCGAGATCTGCACAGAAGACAGACTTACATTAGCACCAGGAGACTCGGGTATCTTTGGCAGCAGCGAGGGTTTGCATTCCCCAACAGAGCACAGCGAAAAGACCGGCTTGTCACACGCCAGTTCAGAGCAGCCGGTCAAGCCATTCGCTCAGCTGCTGCCTGCAAATATTCACATCTGTCTCGCCTTTGCAAATATCGACATTCATATAGCAGGTCCGGATCCCAAAAACACGCCTGCGATCTGTCGTGGGGTTGCATTGCAGGTCTCACATTTGTCAGTGCAGCACTTTCGACAAGATCGACATCTCCCTCTCCGCGTGGAACCACATATGCGGGCGCCTCTCAGCTTGCCTCTCGATGTCCGTGCTCACGCACACTCTGTCTTCGATCAGCGGGGCAAAGAGCCCTTGCAGGCCTTCATTGTCGCATCGCTACGCAGCATCCGCATCAACCCTGTAAGGGACTCTGGCAAGGCGAGCAAGACCATGCGCGCCAAAGCTACCGTTGATCCCGAGGGTCGTACTACAACAGACGACGTAGAAATCATCTCAGTGACTGATAGCAAATGGTGCAATCTTCCTCGAGACCACTTTTTCGTCAAGAAGAGATCGGAAGCTTACCAGAAACGCCATGAGTACGACGAGCAAGAGTCATCCACGGGCCACTGTGGAACCTCCCGTCCCAAACACGCGCATGCAGCTATCAGAGACTTCTTCTACATCGACGAAGTCGAAGCCCTGATCTGCTTGTGGTGCATGCCCATCGAATCGTCTAGTCCCAGCGAGCGCGCTGCACCGGTCTATGGTTCTTGGCGCGACTCCGCTACTCATTACACTCAACATGAAGTCGTCAAGCCTATGCAGGACTTCATGGGCATCAATGTTCGCATTCGAAGCGTCGTAACGCGCGTGGAGGTCTTTCAGCTTTACTGCCTGCTGTTGGCGTTCTCTGCTATACGTTCGCTTAACGCACAAGCGCCTCGTACGGATCAGGCGATGGTCAAAGCACGACGGCCCAAAGTTCGCCCTCGCATAAAGGTAACCGTTGCACAGACTCACGTGTACCTGACTTTGCCTCACAAGGTCAAGACGTACATAGGACTGCGGCGCTTTGAGCTTTCAACGTATAATGAAGATGATGTCTACATGAAGTTCACCAAAGGACTCCTAGCCGGCGAGAGCAAGCTATGCAAAGGAATGTGGGAGCAGATCCTCAAGCTGCAATCCTGGTCGCTCGCCATTAAGCGCGAGCCGCAGAACGCAGGCTACCATGATCGGACCTTCCTATTGAAAGGCGATTCTGGTCGGCTCCGCATCCCCTGCAAGTACCCATTCTCGGAAATCATCGACAATACGGGTACATTTGTCAAAATCTGCAAGCAGCTTATCCACCAATTCGTCAAGGGCAAATTCGGATCTGCGATAGAACCGGTGGCCGAACCAGCCAAGCGATTGCCAGAAATGAGGATCATGCTCGGAGCATTGGTAGTTGAAGCAATGGACGATCCTTTCGAAGCCAGACTCAATCTGATTTGGAATGCTGGCAAAGCGGAGCAGAAGGCGCGCATGGTCCGAGATGAGTATTCCGAGCAACTAGTCGAAGCTCGAATGCAGGAGGAACGAGATCGACAGCAGTCTGGAGCCGAGCCTGACACATCAAAGCCATCCGCTCAAGTCCTGAGGCGCCGTTTGCTGAAGATGAAGGAAGCGTCGTGGATCCAGAGATTCAAGAACTCTGAAAGGAGACGTATAAACTACGAAACTGATCTAGTCAAACAAATTTTCGGGGAAATTCAGACCAGTATCCGGAACGCGCCGATTTCCATCGTCGACCACCATGGTATCACTCCACTCTTGCGACTCATTGCCAACGATATCGACCTAAGAATCACGAAGCCATCTTTCGGCGGGGCAGACAATGCGCTTGAAGATTTCCTCCACGACGTCGGAAAAGGTATGCTCAGAGACACTGAGTATTCCCTTTTGATCCCTTTCCACCTTTCGTGGAGAATGAATGGCCTTCGTGCTACAATTCGGGATTACCCCATACCGCTGCTTTGCATTCCCACAGCAAAGGACGAGACGAAGGATCCTGACGATGACACCAAGTCTTGGGTGCTCGATACAGACTTTGTTATTGCGGAACAACTTGGCGACCATAACTCCATCCGTCACGTTACAGCGACAGTGGTGCCAGCCGAGCATGGCGAACCGGGCAATCGCACACCCGCATACTATATTCGAGTTCCACGCACTGCCATGCCCATCAAGACCTTTGCCTTGCCAAAAATTACGATCAAATCCGACTTCGCAACCCGTGTCGCATGGGGTAACTCAATGCAACCTGCTATACAAGATGTCATGAGAGTGCTCGAGTCTCTCACCAAGACTCCACCTGATCCGTCGGAACGGCTCGGCTTCTGGGACAAGATTCGATTGATCTTGCACTGGCGGATTGACATCAAGTTCGAAGGCAACGCACCCTTGCAGCTGCTTCTCAAAGGTACCAGGGATCCATATACGGTCATGGGAGAAGGAGCCGGGTTCGCTCTATCCTGGCACGACGGCATCAGATGGAAGATTGGCTTCGACAATCCAGACAAAGAGTTTTTCCAGATCTTCAGCTCCCGCTTTGTGCTTGGCGTTCCGGGTAAGTTTGCTTCAGCGCTCGTTACTCAAAGGCCAAAGCTCACGCTGCAGTCTTTTTTTGACCTTTTTGCATATCAGACTACAAAGCTTACGTAATGCAGACAACCACGCAAAACTCTCACGAGAAGCCGCAGGCGCGTGAGGGCCACTTCAAACTCGAACGCAAGAAGGACGACCCAAAGTTGCCTCCGGGCACTCAGGCAGAGGACCGAAAAGAGCTTGAGATGCTCAAAGTGTGTGCCAAATTCCAAGGTGGCGTCCGCTGGGGCTTGGGAATGCAGTTTGAACGCACCTGCCGTGACGGGTCAACATGCGATCACTGTTATGGAAATCTCTTCCAGAGGCAATGCCGTATGTTCGATTTCAAACCCCATTATGCTGTCAAGACCATCTCCGGGAGCGACGCTACTGGTATCGACCTGAAGGTAAATGGGGTCAGACACTATGCTTACTCCTACGGACGACTTTCTGATTATTTGACACAGACACATGACTCATATGCGAGGTTTCGATCGGACTTTATCCACTTCTCGGTGTCTGTGACAGCCAACGAGCCCGGATCGTCGACGAATTCTATCCACTTGACTCCGCAAGGTTTCACCCACTTTTGGGCTTGGTGGCATTTGTTTGACGGCACATTGAGCTTGCCCATGCGGCATGGATCTGTCTTTGAGAGTACTGCACCTCCGTCGAAGAAATTTGGCAAGCATTGTGCGACTATCAAGTATCGACTTCAGCTGGCGCCTGTCTTCATTGCGCACGCCTACAAGCAAGACATTGTCTCGGATGCCAGAAAAGGGCTGGTGACCATGTTGGGAGTGAAAGGCATGATGGAAAGCTTCAACGTAGATCTTCACCAGAGAGAGCAGTTGGAGAGAACGCGCAAACCGAACTCGGACGAAGTCAGCGAAAGATTGCACAAAGCTTTTCACCGCGCTGAGGTCGATTGTGTTAACACGGAACTCCGAGTTATTGCAGCCAGGTTCGCTGCGGTTACAGACGCGGAACAGGCTGCGGATGGCGAAGATCCGGAAATTACAGACTACCTTGACATGGATGAAGCACAGCCCGTGGCTGCCGAAGACCAAATCTGGCTGGACGATGATGATTTTGTAGATCTTCGCGTGCCCCTCGGCCGAAGGCAGCCCAACATGCACCTATTGTCATGCTTCAAGACGCCACGTTTCACATATTCGCGATATTCGCAGCACGACACCCTTCACTCGCCCTCAGAAGGAGATCACGGAACTTCAGACTACAACAGTGAGACCGGGTCAGAGGCGGCTCACAGCGCCGTGCCGAAGTCCAAATTCGGCCACGAGCCCACACACACCTGCTTACTGGAGAGCTCTAGCGGTAAATTTTGTTCATCGGGGCTAAAAGTAGCGCTTTCTGATGGCTTGTTCGCTCCGGCAGATGCCGTAGATGTGCAACTCGCAGCCATGGAAAAGCGCGTAGGAGAGTTGGAAAGCCTTCATCAGAACAAAGCAGAAAACCGGGTAAGATGTGCAAGATTCTGCCTACTTCGCACTGCAACTGAGACTTGGCCTTCCGTTTTAGTCTGCCAGCGAATGGGAAGAGCTCAAGACACGTCTTCATGTGGCCCGAATGGGAGTTGAGCGCTTCAAAGCATATCGTGCTCGCAAGGTATCAACGAACACTATGCCAGAAGGCGCTGAAAAAGCTGCCCAGCAAGCTGAGTACAGACACACCTTGCGAGACAAAGAGCACATCCCCGGCTTCGACGTTTTCGATGATGCCGATCAGTGGATCAATCGTCTCATCATTCACAACCCGAATGTGGTGATTTCTCAGCGAATCCGAGACATCCTGCTCCGCTACTACTATAGCTCGCGACAAAGGCGCTTCTTTCTGTGTATGTCTCCTTTCCGCAATGGTAGATATCGAGTGGCTGACATGCTTTCTCCCCAGACGCGCTGACCGCACGCGCTATCAAGTTCATCAGGGAACACGCCAATGAGACCAAAACAAGCTCAAAAGCGGGTCAACCCAACAGCAAAGATGACTCCGAACCTACAAGTGAGCCGAGGCGCAACGGCATGGACGACAGCACCGACACCTACGATCTTCTCGATGAGCTCATCAACGAAGTGACGCAGCCCCGCGGAGCTGGTCATGCGGCGAAGCCAGAACGAGGCAGCTCCGCCTCTGTCCGAGGCTCGCTTATCAATCAAGACGATGACCCGATGAAACGGTTGCGCGAAGAGCTCGCACCATCAGAAAGGACGCGGAACAGTTTCCTTGTTTCTCTGCTGAAACCGCAAGTCTGCTTCAACTCTGACTCTGGCAGTCACTCTTCCACTGTGATTGTGGCAGCACAAGCGGTGCAAGTTCGCACGTGCGCCGTCGTCAACATTGATCACATTGACGATCCCATCAATGCGATAGTCCGGCATCGCAGCTTCGGCCGAATCGACAATTTACAAGCGTTCTATCCTCACCTAACAGGCTGGACAAGCGGACGCAAGGAAACGGTGCTGGGTCATCCCAACAATTTTGTCCCCATCGAAGTACTCACTGGTCTGTCAAATGACACGCAAGACCTCGACAGGATCGTCGCCCCAACAAATGCGCAGATCGTTTACGACAAGAACAACCGCTTGCGTCTCGTGGTAGACAAGGAGTCCGGTGGCAAGAGCGGTGGAAACGATCTTTCGCTAGATCGCTTCAAAGTGCTTTGCGATCGATTCACGGTGACTGCCACACCCAAGCACTACGGTGCAATCTTCGATGTGGTGACAAACTTGCTGCTCTATTCGGATCCCAGTCAGAAGTCACACAATCAGAGGCTTGAACAGCTAGTATTGTCAAAGGATTTCTCAGATAGCGATGACATTACCCACAGCATCGCGAAGCAGCAAAGCGACGTTCGCAAAATACATGACCGGTATTGTGAAGCCATCGACAACGGGCTATCGATCCTCGACAACTTGAATACGAAGGAATTTGCTGCCCTCAGTGAAGAGGTTTTCAGACGCCGAGAGCTCTTGTGCCTCTGGCTGGCAGCTATACAAGCTTTGCAGTCCTCTGCCCGGCCCTCGAAATCGAAGAGCCTTCAATTAGATGCCCGCGCGCCTGAGATCGTTTGGCACATGCTCGAAGGCGATGGCAAGCCCCTGGCAAAGGTCGCAGTGAAGGACATCTACTTTTGCTGGCAGAATCGCAGCGATGGTGGCGTCTCCAACAGCCTCATCATACGAGATCTGGTTGCTCTGAACAGCAGTGTCAGCCCATACTTCCCTGAGATCGTTACCAAGCACCCTTATGGTCCTTCCAATATCGAAACTCGCTTCGGACGAGCAGACATCTTCATCGCGGTCATCTGGAGCATGCTCAGTCCCGTTGGCGGAATATCCATAGTGGATCACTTCCAGCTGCACCTGCATCCAATCCGCCTGCAGATGGAGCAGGTGATGGCCGACCAAATAAAGCACTACATCTTTAGTCAACGTGAAATGAGGAACAAGGATGATGCTGCCACTATCGCTTCTCGTCGCAGCGAAGACACGGCCAAGAGCAGTCAGCTGTCTGTTCGGAGTCAGCTTCCGAAGTCGAAGTCAAACGAAAGCCTCTCCACCGCTCGCAAAACGGCGGAGAGGCGTGACCTCAAAATGACCTCATCCCAACAGAACCTCAGTGTGCCTTCCTCGAGCGCTTCGCAGGCGCCCTCAGGTACCAGACAGCCTTCCAGCAGGCCGAGATCACTCTATCCTTCGTCTGAGGAGACGCTTAGCTTGCAAATGAACAGCCGGGATGACCATCTCGATGCGGCCGAAATGAGAGAAAGAGCGCGGCTGAATCGAACTTTCCTGCACGTGGAGCTGTTCCCTACTGTATTGTGCCTTTCTTTCAAGGTGAGTTGTTGTCGACTAACGTGTGCAAACAGTGGGCTGACTTGACCTGGTCGAGCAGGGAGACAAGAATACAAGTCTACCGGACGTCTACGGCCTCATTTACAAAAGTCCAACTATTATACACTGCAATCGCATCTGGACGTATCTAGATCTTCTGGAAAACATCAAAAAGGACTTCAAGTCCAGCATCTGGTCGCAAAGCGCGACTCTGATCGGTCAGCTGCTGACGACAGCACGCAAGCCGAAAAACGCAGTGCAGCAGACGGTTTCGCGAAGTCTCGGCTTCGACAAGGGGGATCGCCAGCGGCGCAAGTCTTTGACTGCGTCCATCAGGTCGAGGCTATCCGTCGGCGGCCACCCTGAAGACAGGGTGGAGAGCCGGTCTTCCCCTTTGCGCACGTCTACAATTCAGGAAATAGACCACGACCATGACGATGACGAGAATGAGAACAATGCGGAAGAGGAAGAGAGTGACAGCGACTCTTCGGGACATGAGGAGGTTGTTCGGATCTCGCATTGATTTTCTGTCAAGACTTGTCTGGACAGTAGCAAGAGGGACGGCATCTGTTGTTGTATCATCACAGGCAGACACGACAATTTTAATCTCATGTATCATATGCAGGGCATGTCGCTGGGATGATAGCAGAGCGATCCATACTCTCGTTATTCAAAGCTATCTCAGCCAAAGACCTCTATATATATGCGACTATTTGCCACCATCTGCTAGTCGAGCTCGCGTAGCCGCACCAATGTTGCTCCTTGGCAGCTGACTGGCGTGCAGCTAATTTCACGTTTCTGCTCCCCAGACATGGCGCAGGCCCTCGTCTTTCCACGGACCGTCCAGCAGCTCAAGGCGGCTCCACGGTTCTCAAATGCCTGGTCGCTGATTGCGGTGAGAGCAGGAGGCCAGCCAGCAGGATGGCAGCGTACACTGACTGCCACACCACCACCAGACCGCCGCCCTCGCAGCTGCAGGACACACACACAAAATACCACACGTCTACAGGCAGGCCGTGCAGCCGTATGGGCCTGCACCATCCGCGCGCCAGCCTGCGGTGGCAGAGTGGGAAGCGGACCTGCCTCGAAGACGCGTTGTGCGCCAGATGAAGGAGGTCCTCGTCAAGAGCACCATTCTCGTCGGTGTTGCACACTGCATCGAGGCTAGCATGCTTTTGTCAAGCGCGTTGGAAGAAGGCGACTTTGTGAGTCTGTATAACTGGGCCTCGGGAGGACCCTACACTTTGGGAATGCCGACCTATGTAAATTCCAGGACGACACGTTCGTACGAGAAGGCTATGACTCCGATGGCCAATTGCTTGAGCGAGGCACACGTGGACCCGGTCGCATATACAAGCAAAACGACGCAAGTTTGATGGAAAAGTTCACCAAGGCTGGAGTTCTGGATATTGGTGCGCTTGTGAAACGTCGGCTACCCCAGAGAAGACGTCTTACATGCTCCTCTTTTCCTTGGTCTCTCAGCCTGGCTAAGCCGAGCAGTCACATATGGCTCTCTGTTAGAGCCGATCCGACCAGACTCGCCAAAAGCCGCCCTCGACGTCTTCGAGAACAGCTTGGTCATTCTGACCTGCCTCATGGCACAGAAAGCTTACCGAGAGGTTCTCTGGCACTTGAGAGGATGTGTGAGGATCGGTATGACGCTAGAAGAGGTAGATACCTGTCAAAGGGCTATCGAAGTCTGCTTGCAGGAAGTGGACGAATATTGGTCTGCCGCTGAAATGGGAGAGAAGAAGGTGCCCAGAGTGAGTGACATCACTGAGGAGGATGGGTTGTAGAAGCATGCATGAAGTAGTTGCGCGTGACTTGCACTACTTGGAGCGACGCGTGTAGACAGCAGGCAGAACAGTACAAAAACAAACGGCGTAAGGATGTGCGAATATGGCTTTGGAGGAAGGTGGCGAGACGCCTTCAACCCGGACCAACTCAATTTATCGTAGCAGTAGGCACACAGCGTGGACAATCACTCAGCCTCAGCTCCTTCCCGGCACTGGCTCAGCGGTCCTCGTCTGCTGGGCCCTCGTCCTCTTCCAGATACGTACCACCGGCATCCATCTCGGGCTTTGAAAGCAACCGGCCTTCATGTTCAGAGCCAAGAAAAGGGAGAGGGGAAAGAGAGCTGACTTGTCCACCGAGCGCATCTTGCAGCATACATTGCAGACTGTCCTCTTGCGAATAATCGAGGGGTAATGCCTTTGGCGAGCCTGACCAGACGCTGCATTCCGACCCTCCACGAGCCAATCACAAAAGCGAACGTCCTCGTCATCGCCATGATCTCCAGCGCAAACCTGCAAGACCTACTTGACGAGGCAGTCGCAAAGCGAACGGCGCCCGGCCTGCTCGCATGCATCTTCGACCGTGAACATGGCATCATCGCTGAAGCAGCTGCCGGCGTCCTCAATTCAGCAACCTGCGAGCCTATGCGGCTGGACACGACCGTATGGATGGCCTCCAAGTCCAAAGCCGTCGCTTCCGTCGCAGCACTTATCTGTATGGAGAAATACGGCGTGAACATGGACTCGCATGAAGCGCTCGCAGCTGTCTTACCAGAACTATCGGTGGCGGACGACCGGCGCTCATGCAACAGGATCTTCGATGGCGAAGACGAGCAGGGCAGACATCGTTATAAGCGGGCACGGGTAGGAATCACCCTCAGACACCTTCTCACTCATACAAGTGGCTATGTCGGCCCAACTTTTAGCAGCGAAATGGCTAGTTTGGTGAGCTGCTCCACCTCGCCGAGATGCTCAGACTCGACTGATTGGATCTGCTGCCTCTAATCATGCACAAAACGTAGTACCAACCTCTGGGCGATCTTCCGAGCGCAATGTCAGGCGCAATCTCCGCTATCGATACTCCAAGGCTGTTTGAAGCCGGTACTTCGTGGGGGTAAGCCGTCTTTGTCTGCGTCTGGCGGAAGAAGAGCTCTACTGGCGGTACGGCTGACATGTATCCTGATCCTGGCGACTTTCGCTTAGATACGGCTTTTGTGAGATGAGTGTCAAGTGGCTGCGTGGTTCAACTATCTGACCTCCTTCTCAGCAACCGATTGGGTCGGATTATTCATAGAGCGTCTTACCGGTCTGCAACTGCGCAAAGCGTATCAAAAATTAGTGTTCGAGCCATTGGGAATATCTCCAAGCGAGTTGGACACCATGCCGCCGCAAAATGTAGACGGCAACAGATCAGCGATACATGCCCGCCAACTGGACGGCACCTTTGGGACGCTGGATGTGCCATTCACTTTTTTTGAGCACGATTCTCCTCAAGGCTTCGCTACTCTTGCGAGTGGACCATTACACGGGTCAGTATGCTAGCCTCTTCACGGGCTTGCGCCCCCAAACATCCGATCCTAATTTTCGTCGTTTGTCATCTCCGTTCAGTACCCTCCGCGGCTTTGCCAAATTCGCATGCTGCATGCTCAACGCCTTGCGGCCAGCAGAGGAGGGAGCAGCACCGCTGGTCTCGTCCTCAGTCTTTAACGAGGCTATGGGTGATGGACTGCGTGTTTTCTCGCTCTCCTTACCTCGGCCCACTCTCCTCAAATCGGTTCAACTCCATCGTGCACAAAGCGTCCCTGGCCAATATTACCCATACACGACCTCGAGCGATGCGAACACAGGTGAAGGATGGTCCTTGATGCAGGCGTGAGTAGGTTTTACTCATGCCTTACGGCGCAGCTAGGAGCAGGGCATCTGAGGACTGACACCACTTGTTTTATACAAAATAGAGTGTATGCTCGAGCGCCAGTAAGCATACATGCAAAAAACAGGTCTTTCCAAGCCGAGGCTAATGTCAATCTGGCTGCAGACTGCCAACGGCCACGCAGCCGGTTCTATCGCTTGGTCCGGCTTGGCGAACAGTTTCTACTTCGTCGATCCGCGAAATGGCGTCGGAGCCGTCCTGATCGCTCAAGTTTTCCCCTGGATGGACCCCGCGTTGCGTGATCTGCGAGACAACTTCGAGCGATGGATATACGATAGCCTGTCTGTGTGATCTTGATCGTTCAGCACGACTTATCATCGAGCTCCACAAAGTCAGCTCTCTGATGAAACTGTCGGTGGAGACGAGACCTGCACTCGTGCTATGAACGTGTCAATCACATCTCCCAATATCTAGTGTCCCAGATTGACAGCGAATATTTGCAGAGACTTCGTATGCCCACATACACCGCGGACAAGCGCGGGGCTCGTTACTAGAGAGAAGTACATGTCCTGATTGCCAAACTCGAGATGTCCATGTGGACCGAGCTCGGCACGAAAGGGACCGAGACTCCACAGAAGGTGCTGACATGTCACTCAAACACAAGTATTTCTTCAAGCTAAACTTGTCCCATGTTGAGCTTCTCGATTGATCCGTCAACCGCCTGGCTGTCAGCCTTGACATCATCGGAGACCTCAGCTGCTCCACGGCGTGTGCAGGTATAGCCTGGTCGGAGAGCCAAACACCATCCTTCAGGATTTGTGTGCAAGTCAGAGTGTCTTTCCATGCTCACCGGCAAATTTGCGTGCTGGGATGCGCTGATCGAAGAGCTCTTGTAGCTCCTCCAGCGACCTGTTGCGGGTTTCCGGGATGCAGAAGTAGATGAAGACCAGAGCGATAAAGGTAGAACCGACCCAGATGAAACCGTACTTTGCGCTGGAAGCACGATCGCAAATGTCAGCGTTCGTAATACTGCTCCACCTGCCCATTCTGGCTGCTTACCCCCAGGCAAGGCGCTCGGGATTGATGAAGTACGGTGCGGTGAAGACCTGTCACGAGCACCAAGGTTGTTGGCTTACAAAAAGGTCAGTGGCAGTGGAAGCGACCCACCACAAGCCAATTTGCAAAGCCGCAGCATGCCATCGCAATCGGGAACGTCTTTGCTCGGAGTCGATTGCTCGGAATTTCTGCAGCCAGAATCCAACCGACAGGTGCTGCCGCAGCTCCTGCAGGAAGACTGCGTGTCAGTAATCAGCCATTATTGGGCACGCTCCGCGCCTCTCACCATAGAAGGCTTCGAAGATAGCGACAGCTGCCACAATACTGTTTTTGGCTGCCGTGGTGCTCTTGTCAACCGTGTAGGGCACGGACATCAAGACCATCGAGCAGAGGCAGCCTATGTAGGCGCCCAGCAGGAGCTTCCTTCTATCTACTCTCATGGTCAAGTAAAGACCGATGAAGCCTCCAACAGTGAGTGCCACTATGCAGCAGCGTCCGCTTCTGGTTCAGCATG
>QOZY01000203.1:0-37871 GCA_003351005.1 Cystobasidiaceae sp. HBUAS51001 | reverse complement strand
AGTCGATCTCGGTGGGAATCCAAGAGGATGATTTAGCAGGGACCCTAGGCATTCATTGTCGCAGTCTAGCTGGCTTTCAGCGGCTGGGTGCTCGCGCTTAGAGTTCTCGCGCTCTCTGTTGGCTCCTGGTCAATCTCTGGTTCTCCGCGACACCGTTGGACACCCAGGGTGCCAATGGCACGTCGAGAGGGAGTCAGCGCCAGCAGTAGCGAGGACAACGACCACCTCCATGGTGGTTGTCACATCGACGTCAGCTAGTCCCGCTGATGGTGCTGGGGCTCGCAGATCCAGCTCGGTTGGACGGTCACCAGCCCCTGAGATGGCGAACGCTTCAGCAAAAGCAGCACGGCGGGCCTCTGTCTCTGGAGGCGACGAACAGCGCAGGACACCGTTGGCCTGCTTAAAGTGCCGAGCGAAGCGAATACGCTGCGATGGAGCGCGACCCTGTCAGCCATGTCAGCGGTAAGCCTTTGTAACATTCTCACAAATCTATTTGTTCTCTGTTCTCACGTCGAGGCTGCGTTATTTTCATAGGTACAATACTGTGTGGTGAGTTATTTCCGAAGATCATCCTAAACACCGCTGTTAACGAGGACTCTGGTCAACACGCTTGTACAGTCAGTTTCCTGAAGGAAGAAGAAAGAAGCGAACGAGGAAACAAATCGAAGAGGCAGACGAGCAGGAGCGTGTAGAGCGGGAGAAGCAGCAGGAGCAGCAGGAGCAACATGAGGTCAGCAAGAATGATACAGCGACCAGAGAGCCTGCTCCCACCTTGAAGGACGCCCTTGTCGCCACCACCTCCAGTACTATCCCTCCATACTCTACTGGCGCACCCAACATGAACATCGACATGGCACACAAGCACCAGAACCTCACACCTTCCATGTTCCTCACTGATCCCGCTGGCGGCACGTCCAATGGGCTCGGACTTCACAACTACGACTCGCCATACAGCGTGGGTCACTTGGCGTTCTATTATGAAGCTATAGATAGTTCGCTGACAGAAACGTGCTCTCTGCCCTCGCCTGCACGCAGTTCAACAACTCACTATCCACTTACAGCGATGCTCTACTACACATCAACGACGCAGGGCACGGCGACGCCTTCCATGCTCCTACCTTGCCGACTTCAGACCTGCACAGCTTGCTCGGCTTGGCCACAACGACTCACGAGCCCATCTCCACGACTCAGCCATTCAACTTCAACCCTTTACTCGATGCAACCGACATTTCGTTCCGTCCTTTTGCCGATGTCGATTCCGGAAGTTCAGGGGCAGAATCTGGATCCAGCCAGGCAGCCCAGCTCCCCATTCAGCCAGGCCGTACTAGCAGCAGCGTGCTTCCCGACTTGGTCGGAAATGGAGGCCTGGCTGTCTTGAAAGGAGACCTGTCGAGACATGACGAGCCGTTAGAGCTCTACTATTATCGATTCCATGGTCACACCTCTTTCAATCCAGGCATCAATCGCATCAATCTGAAACTGCAACCCAAAACCCGCTCCAATGACGAAGCTCTGCTGCCCGGTGCTGCGCCAGCTCCAATGCCGAGTGCGCTCACGTCTCCGCTATCGACAGAGAGCTCCACACTTTACCACAATCCTACCTTTGCCTATTTCGACGATCACGGTTCACCCTTGCCTCACATTTCAGGGCCACTTATGGATCTCTTCCTTCGGGAATGCGCGCAGTACTGGCCTAGCATGTGGCCGACTCGTCTGCGCGAGCGTCAAGAAACGGGCACAATGTCCTCCTTTTGCGTGAACGCCATTTGCGCCATCGCAGCTCGCTTTGACCCAGCTCATCAAGCTGCTCCGCTCGTGGCATGCGCCCCATTTATCACAAAAGCTCAAGAGCTGCTTGTACCTCTGCTACATCTGCCCTCGCACCCCGTGGCAGTGGGCCTTCTGCTACTGGCATGGGCTTCGTACGGTCAAGGCAGTGAATCTGGCCTCTGGCAATACTCCGGCATGAGCATCCGCATGGCCTTTGATCTGGGAATACACGTGTCCTCAGAAATCTACGAGTCTGACGCACATGTCGTGCGGTCCAATGCGCTTCTTTGGCAGATCTATGTCACAGACCGCATGACGTCGTTTACCGCTGGCCGTCCCGCAACAATTGCAGACGAGAGCATCGAGATTCCCCTTCCCACAGACGCAGACATGCGAAAGAACCCCGACATCGTCGACCAAGAGCACTTTGCCTTCCCGCAGCTCGTTCGTCTGAGTGTTATCGTCGGCAAGATCAGCAATACGCTCAACGGCCGCCTTGGCCGGCCGAGAACGCTTGTAAACGCCTCAGATGAAGACACAACTTCTCTGTTGAATCTGCAGAGGGAGCTGGTCAGCTTCTATAGGTCCCTGCCGCATTCGCTTCATTGGTCCGCGGACAACTTCAAGCGTCACGATGCCGGACACCAAGGCGGCATCTTCCTCCAGCTGCACTTATGGGTGCACGCCGTGCTCGCGCTCACCTACCATCCGGATCTTGCGAGCGCGCCTGCTGGAGAAGAGTCTGCTGTACACCAATCGATGTATCGATCTACGAAGCTGTCCTTGATGAGCGCACGGCTGATCAACGAGTCTCTCGTCTTTGCCGACTTTTGCACCTCGCAGTGCTACGTGAGTTGTTCTACTTGTGATGTACACAGGACACTGGCTGATTTTTGTACGTGCTGGACGCAGATCTCTGGGCCATTCGTTGTGCAGCCCATCTTCGTCGCCGCTCTTGCTTTTCTGCACGAAGTCCGCAATAACGGCCAAGTACAGGGGCAATTCCGCGATCAACCTGCAGCATCGACGACCACTGTTGCCGCGCGCTTAGCGCAAATCACTTCTCCTGGTGCTGCATTTCTCGCATCCCTGGACAGACAAAACTTTGCGACTCTGCTGCGGGCGCTGTACAAGATTGAGCATTATTGGGCTGGTGCAGCTCAGGCTACGCGTGTGTTGCGTGAGCGCGAGACCGGTGAGTGTACATATCAATAGGACGCCTACATTCATACTGAGTTGCCTCTCTTTAGGCCTCGATTTGCTTGACGATTCATGGCAACCGCAAGCCGGCGCCTTTGCTGCCATCTCTCTACCCGATAAAGGCCTCGTAAGACGCTATGAGACGACCGACCCTAAGGTTACCCCTGCGACCACTACCAGTCTACGCGATTCGAGAGCTGGGTCTCACACTATGTTCGACACTGCGCGGACAGCTGACTCTGGACAGGCGTCCAACCTAAGTGAGTGCGCTTGGTGATAACAGCTCTTTACGCACGACTGCTGATGGTACTTCTTGCAGCCACATGCTCATTCGGTGACCTTTGGAGCAATTATTCCATCGGAGATGCGACAATGTGCCCCTCCAATTACCTCGAGATCAGCCGCTTGATTGGCGGTGACAGTGATATGTCTCGCAGTGCAGTTGACTTCTCTAGCAATACCGGCATGCAGAGTAACACCGGCATGCAGTGCCAGCCCTGAAAGCCGCACGAAGGTTGATCTGCAAATCCGTTCAGTAAATATACCCTTCATTTGTCACCTCAGTATCCTACGTATATATCCTGCAGTACAGTGTCAGGTGAGTAGTCAGTGGAGCTACAAGGTGCAATCCAAAGGCATTTTCGCCTCAAAGATTGCTTTTGCCACCATCTTGCCGGCGTCTGGTAGTCAACGATTCAGCTTTGACTGAGCCCGACTGTGCGAATATCCTTGTCAATTCAGGGGTTCGTGACAGATACGCGACGGCCCTGTAGAAAGGTTTGCTAAACAACAGCTTCCCAGATGCAGCAGACGACGCCAGCGAGGTATTCATGCAGGTCTGTGAGCATGTCTTCAAGCTCTTCGGCTCTGCTGGCAAAGCATGAAAGTTTGGTGATCTATGATTCGGTTGAGTGCCAGAACGGAGACCTATGTTGCTGCGTGTATGATAAACATGATTACTGCGATACTCTAGCGGAGTCCTGAAAAATTTGTGAGAACGAATCAGTCCTTACTGCTACAACAAAACTAGGTTGCTCTGGGAGGAGACGAGTTTGTAAATGCTACTGCTTCGTGATAGGTTCATATGCGGAATCCTCTTCGCTCGTACTGATTTTCGTAATGTCGTTTTGTTGGCCGCACCAGATGACTTGTGTACTACATAATGATGCACTTGCAGCATCCACCTCGATGACTATCTTCTTGATCTTTCTCTTTGCTCTTGCGCTTCTCTGATTCATTCGCTCTCCGCAGGGAATCAGGCTGCAATCCGAGCCCGACAGACAGAGCCGCCTGCATACCACCGCCAGAATTTGGTGCATCGCCAAAACCATGCTGTCGTGCGGTATTAGGCGAATGCAGTGCCGGCTCCTGCCACAGCTCACGTCTGCCGGTCGAATGCGTACGGATGGAGTTGGGCTGTGATGGCACAGAAGGAGGATGAAGAGGTTGCTCGGTTGCGAGATGATGTGACGATGAGGATGGGTTTTGATATTCGCGGTCGTCGTTCTGACGGCTAGAGTCTGGCGAGAGCGTTGTTGTCGCCTGATTGCCTTGTAAAGTCGCACTTGGATGATCTCGCGGTTGGGTAGATCCAACAGCTGATGCAGGCACCTCGGATGACTGTAGAGTAGTGTGATCCCCGGTCTGCTCCAAGTTCTGCGCCCTAGTACTTCTCCGTTTCGACGGCACTCTACGCCATTTCTTCGGCGTGCCATCCGTGTTCCAGTCTGTGACCAGCATGTTCTCATCTCTCCCATCGCCTGCCGCATCCGCTGCTGAAGCTCCACTCGCAGCCCTCTTTTGCGCCTCTAACATCTGCTGCGCGCGTATCTGTTTCGCGACAGCAGGAAGAATGACATCATCCCAGTTCTTGACGCTGGTATCGGCAGCGGTGAAAGATGTGTCTGGATCTCTTGCAGGCGAAGTGTCTAGCCTGCCTTGAGCGCGCTGAGCGAGATGCGCCAACGAGCCAGGCAAGGCGGCTTCAATGT
Source organism: Cystobasidiaceae sp. HBUAS51001 (assembly GCA_003351005.1). Taxonomy (NCBI): domain Eukaryota; kingdom Fungi; phylum Basidiomycota; class Cystobasidiomycetes; order Cystobasidiales; family Cystobasidiaceae; species Cystobasidiaceae sp. HBUAS51001. The sequence goes on along the minus strand of QOZY01000203.1, from coordinate 32,910 downwards.
CCGACTTGTACAGGTAGCTCGGCGACTCTTCCAGCCAGGGCGGCTTCGAGTTCTCGTCCCATTCATAGTGGGAGGAGCGGTTGAGGAGCGAGGCGGAGGATGAACGCGTTCGCGTGGTCGAGGGCTTGGGTGAGGTTGGGCCGTTGCCTGACGCTGTGCGCTTGACGGGTGTCGAGGCGAGTCGGTTCGTCGAGCCAGGTGTAGACAGCCCGAGTGGCTTTCTAGGTGTGCTTCCAGTGCTTGTACCGTTTACATTCGCGTGCTTTCTAGATGATGACGATGCTGGCGTCGCCTGCTGCACGTGACTCGTCGTGGCGACTTTTGAGCGCGTCTTTGCGCTGAGCGAGCCAGACGGCGAAGGCGCGGCAGCTGGGGCAGACGTCTTCGCGCGCTTATTGCTGCTGCTGCTAGTCGACGTGGTGGTGGTGCTAGATGAGATGGTGCGGCGGAGGTCGTCTGGCCGCGAGTCTGGCGTGGGCAGCGGCAGGTTCGAGGTGGACGGGGACGCCGAGCCAGCGAGCATGGGGCTGGACCTTGCGCGCCGACGCAGGCTGTCCTTGCGGTGGTGGTGGCTGTCAGAGTTGACGTGGTCGTGCTGCTGCTGCTGCTGTGTCGGAAAGGCCGCGCTGCTTGTGGATGCCGTCTCGAGGGTCATGACGCTCGTCTTTGAGCGCCGTCCACGCAGTTCAGGCGCGATAGGCAGGCTGCAAAGACCACCTTTATCAGCTTGCAGTCACCTGTGCAGTGCTCATGCCAGCTCACGACATCAGGTCCTCGAGCTGGTCCTCTGGGAGAACTGGATCGTCCTGGGAGATGGGCCGCTGTCGCTGGATGTCCTCCCAGCGCAGCACGGGCGAGGCAGCAGGCGCACGTCGGCCTTGATGAGGTGTGCTCGACGCACTGTATCCATGCTGACCCGCGTCGCGCACCCGCTTGGGCGTGACGGGAATCGCAGAGACCTGGGCCATTGTCGCACTGGCTGCACCTGGCAGTGTTCCAGGGAGCATGCAGCGCGTGCAGTTGCTGCAGAGCACTCGTTCGTGTGCTATTGGTGAGGTGTGCAGTCACGCATGGTCATGGTCCGTCGTGCAGGCCTTTGGGTCGACGGACCGGATTAGCATGTGGTCAAGCTGCAAAGGCCGTCAAAGGCATTGGACCTTGAACGCATGCAGTTGGCTGGTGTCTATGAAAGTGTTCATCTACAGCTACCGTGTACATCTAGGAACCTCCCAGACATGCATTCAGACGAGCATGGCATATAGAACAGCACGTCGCAGGTGGCCTACAGCGTCATCGAGGTATAGAGTCGGCTTCGACAGGGTTGGGAAGGCTCTCTTAGTCTGGAACTCAGGACTGCAGAGGTGACCAGTCTTATCCGTCTCTGTTGGTAGTCATGCCCAGCAATCAACCCACGCACTGCGAACAACAGCTCAGACGCGACTCGAGCTGCGGAGACCTCGCAGAACGTGACGGCTGTCAATAAGCGAGGTAGCGAATAGAGGATGACTGAATCCACCTTACCATTTACTGCTCTCGCTCTACATGAAGCGAACGCTCTGATTGTGTCAGTGAACGGTTGAGAGCTTGAGAGTCCTTGAAACCCTCATCGATGTTCCTCGAGTTGATAGTTCACGATAGTCCACGGAGACGGCTGCACGCTGGATCAGCAGAGGTTAGAGATGACTACACCCAGTCAGTATACGTGCATCTGTAGACGCTCCACTTCAGTTTCCTTCTACCAGAGCGGTGTGGCGAGCTCGACGACGATGCGACGGCGAGCGAGTCGAATCCAGCTTGACCAGCTGCAGACCAGGACACGGCGAGAAGAGCGAGCAGCGAGTCAGCGAGTCAGCGTGGGAGACGTCAGCGAGGCAGGCCAGGCAGCAGCGTGGGGCCACTCTTCAGCTCTATTGGCAGTCGCTGGGAGGTCAAGCGAGGTCCACGTTGGACGGGCATCAAGGACATAACCACCAGCGAGCAGCCCTCTGCATTCCAGCATGGACGAGCCAGGCAGAGGCCTCCAGGAGGCACTCGCAGTCGTCAAACTGCAGCTGGGCACGATGCGCAAGCGGCTCCAGGACGAGCAGCTCATGGACGCCTTGAAGGCCGCTTCGACGCTCCTGTCCGAGCTGCGGACGAGCAGTCTGAGCCCGAAGATGTACTATGAGCTGTGTGAGTTGGTCTACTCGTTGTTATATGGCCTGGCTACTCGCTGACGCTGTACTCGCAGACATCGCCGTCTCCGACGGACTGAGGTACCTCTCCTCGTACCTCCTCGACAGCCACACCTCGGGCAAGCAGCACCTCGCAGACCTCTACGAGCTCGTACAGTACGCAGGCAACATCGTGCCCCGCCTGTACCTCATGGTCACCGTAGGCGCCGTCTACATGGGCACCCCGGACGCGCCCGTCAAGGAGATCATGCGCGACCTCATGGAGATGTCCAAAGGCGTGCAGTCGCCCATCCGGGGCATGTTCCTCAGACACTACCTCTCTGGAATGGTCAGAGACAAGCTGCCCGTGGGCGACAGTCAGGGGTGAGCTGGTATACATCGCTTTGAACGAGTGGCTCGTTCGCCACCGTTCTCGAGAAGGACAAGAACTGACCGCCCTGACCCTCAAAATATTGGTGTGATACAGCCCCGAAGGCAACCTCTACGACTCCCTCGGCTTCGTACTCACCAACTTCGTCGAGATGAACAAGCTCTGGGTCCGCCTGCAGCACCAGGGCCTTTCACGTGACCGCGAGAAGCGCGAGCTCGAGCGCAAAGAACTTCGCATCCTCGTGGGAACGAATCTGGTCCGCTTGTCCCAGCTCGAGGGCGTCGACCTTGACATGTACAGGCGCATCATCCTGCCCGCTATCCTAGAGCAAGTCGTGAACTGCAAGGATGTCATTGCGCAGGAATATCTCATGGAGGTGGTCATCCAGGTGCGTTCCTGCAATCTCAACAATCAGATACTTGCACACTTTGATGCTCACTGTACTTCCCCCTGTCGCTCCAGGTCTTCCCCGACGAATTCCACCTGCGGACACTCGGACCATTCTTGTCCGCGACAGCCCAGCTTCATCCTCGTGTCAACATCAAGAGCATCGTCATTGCTCTCCTCGACAAGCTGGCGGCATTCGCCGCCCGCGAAGCAGAGAACGAGGCTGCTCTTGCAGTCAACGGTGGTGCGGGCGAAGACGGTGCCGCACCTCCTCCAACACCTGCGAAAGCCGACACCTCAGTGGACAGCGAAAAGGCACTCTCAGGGGCGGACGTCGATGAGAAGAGCGAGTCTGAAAAGGCTGCTCCTACGAACAGCAATGACGGGCAAGACGGCTCTACCTCACCAGTAGTTTCAGAGAGGCAACCAGATGCGAAGGCTGAGCCCGCGACGAAGCAGGAGGTCAAGAAGTATAGAGGCATCCCGGAAGACGTCAAGCTGTTCGAGGTCTTCTGGCATCAGGTCGTAGAGCTCATCAAAGCTCGGCCTGATCTGTCGATACAAGACGTTACCGCACTGCTTGTCTCGCTCATCAACCTCTCGCTTTCTTGCTACCCTGATAGAATCGACTATGTCGATCTTGTGCTTACTTTCGCGAAAGCCAAGGTAGACGAATATCACAATAGGTGCGCTCAAGCTAAAGAGTATGATTTTCTTCTTGCTGTCTTTGAGGCTTACTTCCATTCATGCCACAGCGCCGACCTACACCATCCTATCACTGTGCAAAACCTCCTCGGATTGCTCGTTGCCCCAATCAATGCCTACAACACCCCACTCACTCTTCTCCAGATCTCCACCTACACCCCTATCCTTCAAATGCAGCCATACACCACGCGCCGTTCTATCGGACATGCCATTGTGTCTTCTATTCTCAAAAAGGAGATTGTCATCTCGACACCAGAAGAGGTCAAGGGCGTATTGGACCTATGCCACGTCCTGGTGCGAGATCAAAAAGACTCGAGCATTGGCATGCCAACTCAATTTCCGGGGCAAGCGAATCGGCCAGGCCCAGGCGGGCGCGGGATGGGACGAGGCTATTCAACGCGGGGAAATCAGCTTCAGGACATGCAAGAAATGGCAGAGGAGCAAGGTTGGATCGCACGGCTCGTACATCTGTTCAGATCAGACGATGATGAGGTTCAATTCAAGCTGCTCCAGACTGCGCGGACACAGCTTGCAGAAGGTGGAGACAGAATCAGGTGGACTTTCCCGCCGCTCATCGTTGCGGCCGTCAAACTGGCCCGACGGCGGCGAGCGCATGCGTTGTCCTCTCCTTCGACTTCCACAGCGCCGCAAGATAACATGGAAGGCGACACGAAAGCTTCCACCCTTTTTCGCTTCATTCATCAAGTCATTTCAACCCTATACAATTCGCCTTCTGACGCTTCAGATATTTGCTTGCGGCTGTACCTGCTTGCGCTACAAGCTGCAGACGAGTCGGAGCTTGAGGAGTTGGCATACGAGTTCGCAGTTCAGGCATTCACGATCTACGAAGAGTCGATCTCCGAATCACGCGCGCAGCTGTCGGCTATCACGCTCATCATTCAGAACCTGCAACAAGCCCGGGTGTTCACGGCCGACAATTACGATACGCTCATCACAAAAGCTGCGTTGCATGGAGCCAAGCTGCTCAAGAAGGGCCATCAAGCGACAGCGGTCATGCTTGCCAGTCATCTATGGTGGCAGACGGAAACAGCCGGCGGAGATCCAAAAGAAGGCAAGCCTTTATGCAGGGATGGAAAGCGCGTTCTGGAATGCTTGCAAAAAGCATTGAGAATAGCGACGAACTGTATCGATGAGCTCACGACTGTCCAGCTGTATGTCGATGCATTGGATCAGTACATTTACTACTTTGAGCGACAAGTAGAGGCGGTGAGCAGGTTTCCCCCCGTGCATTCTCTGACACAACCTGATGATAAACCTCTTTTCTATGACCGCAGATCACGTCAAAGCACATCAACAGCTTGATAGAACTCATCACAGGCAACATTGACAATCTGCACGCAGCGGATGTGCACCCTACCGCATCAAACGCGACCTCCGGACTCATCGAAGGCACACCCCATCCTGATGCTGTGATTCAGCATTTCCGCTCTACATTGGCATACCTCAACAGCCGGAGAGAAGCTGCAATAGCAGCAACGGGCATTGAGTTCAATGGCATTGGAAAGACGTTCAATGAGGTGGAGCTTGTGGGGCCGCTGATTAAGATGGGCTTGAATTGATGATGAGAGTAGTCTATTATGACTTAATCGTGTCGTAACTGTAGACTTACTTGAGTTGCTGCAGAGGGGTACGTAATGATAGACGAATCTACAGAATTCTGACCGATATCCCAGGGCCGATTGCCGCGTCCATTGCGTACGTATGTGCTGAATATATCGAGATGCTCGATTGCGCGCAAGCCAGCTTGCGAGGCGTGTAGGTACGCGTGAGGGACTGAAGACACTAGAGCTACAATGATCTGTATATGGTTCTGAACAATGGCCACCAGCTTAGAATTGTTTTCGCTCGAGAGCTCTCAGTTGTCAGAAAGATCCTGAACCAGATTCTGCAAATTGTCCTCGATGCTTCCGCCTAAAGTCCCTACTGAAGCCGCTGCATTCTGCACACCCGCGCCTCTGCTGCTCGACAAGCCTTGCTGTTGTTCTCCGCTCTCAGTGGCAGCAGTAGGAGTAGCGCCTGGTTGCAATATGTATGCAGAGCTCATCGAGCCACCTCCGCTTGTTGATGTTGCAGATGGGTCAATGTCTGACATTGTTCCAGTGGGAGCGGGCGAGTTGAGATCGTGAGAAATGCCAAAGGGCTGTCCGACTTCTTGATAGATGTCACCGTCTAGCATTTCGGCGGCGATGAGAGCTGTTTGTACGAGATGTTTGTCAGTTCAACGTTGCGAGATTAGTTGCCCCATTCTCGCGCTGTACTGACTGTAATTCCCGTCTGGAATCTGGTCGTAGACTATGCTGAGCGTAGCATTAGCATACCAGCTGTTGTAAAAGGTTACATTGGGAGCGAGCTGCCAGCCAGAAACAGAAAAACAGATTTAGTCGCGTCTAATGGTGGGCAGCATTTCGAAACTCTTGCGAGCCCAACAACTCACAATGTAGGTCTCGTTGCCATTGGCCAAGCTGACGTTTAAAGTCGTCGATTCGTAACGGTTTCCATTGCTGTAGTGGAACATGAAGGTATCGTTTGAAGAGCCGTTTGCGCGGAGTACATAGTCTGCTTCTGGCTGCAGGATGGTGGCAAAGTGCTGCGAAGCAGCGAAAGAGAAAGTGTCAGCACAATGTCGCTATGGCATGCGTTGAGAGCTAGAGCTCACTGGTGCGCGAGGGTCGATTGTGCTATGCAGTGCAAGAGGTCAGTCAGCATATTGCGACGTGGAAACGAAGACGAGCCAGAGCACGCTTACTGCGGAACTGCAATGGCGGCGCACGACGCGAAGAGTCCAAGCAGGCCAGAAAGGAAGAAGCGAGCGTGTGCGTGCATTGCATGAATGGGTGTTTCTGTTCCTGTTACTGGTACTGTCTGCTGCTGCTGATCTTGATGACAGTGGTCTGCGGTACACTTCTGGCGGCACGATGTTGCTCAACTGACGAGCTGACTTTGCGGCGAGTGCTCGAGTCAGGCGACCGTGGGTGTATACAGTGACGGTGGTGGACTATGTGTAGAGTGCGTGTGCTTGTGTGTGCGACTGTCCTCTCTCCTGCTATTTCTCTTTCACCCGCTCCAGCAGGTCAAAAGCGGTGACCTCTGCTTGTGCGCGTCCCCCGAGAACAGCCTGGACACCTGGGACTGCGTGTATGTGTGTTGAATGAGCTGTGGGTGAGAGTGTGTGCGACCCGCTGTGCTGGTCGCTGTTGATGACTAGGAAGACAAGGTGCGAATGTCCTCGGTGACATTGACGGCGCGTCGCGCAGAGGTGGCAAAAGAGAAGCAGCGAGGAAAGCTTTTCATCGGTACATGGACGACGAGCAGTCAATGGGAAGATCTATTGCCTGCAGCGGGTGTCGAGAGCAATATCCTCTGCTTCTCTTCACTTTAAGCGTCCCGAGTCTCCGCTAAAGCAGAATACAACGCCTAGCCTCAGGCGAATGTCTGCAGCCTGTCGCTGCCCACTTGTTCTTCATCCCGCCCTTCGTGAGTCGCCTCCCTCAAACAGCTTTGGCTTGGCAAAGCTGATCACTAGCACGCTGATGGCAGCCCCGAGAAAGACGAAGAGCGAGTTGCGCCTGGTCCAGAAGAAATACATTCAGAGGGGAAAAATCAGCCACTGCAACCGTAAAGAACAGCATTCGAAGCTCGCCATAGTGGAAAAGACCTGGAATAAGCTCATGGCATCAGTCCGCGAGTTTAATACATTTACTCAAGTGCGATTCCTCTCACCCAGTCAACGCTAGAGCTTTGACAAATCCCGCATCCGCAGGTAAGACCTTTTTGTACTTTGTCCAATTCTCTCCAAATGCAGTATCGTCATAAGGTACGCCGTGTCGTTTCTCAAAGCTCGAAAGCCATTGTCCTGTTAGGTGAATTTGGCGCTTCCTTGTCAGTGAAAGCCCAAGACAGTCAGTCAGCCTTGAGAGTTTTTGCTTTACGTACGATCCGCTTGTTCCGCCGCGACTGCAAATCATCGGGATTCATACAAAGACATCTTGTCAGCTTGTTTTGCACTGCAAACCCCAGGTCTATTGCACATGGCCCAACATGGTAACAGTAGAGAAAAACCCACGTTGCTTCGTGAAGAGCTGCAAAGAACACATTGTAATCACGATGCTCAGAAGCATGGTGATGATTCGCGCGACCTGTCTTGTTTCGCCTGTCAATTACGCACGACGTTCAGCCTCTTGATGCAATGGAATGAAGAGGAATGAGGCCTAGCTCACCATCGAGTGCTGGGCAAGACGGCTTTTGTAAGTCGGGTCTCTATTTGCCTGCTTTTCGCACGCACTCACCAGTCGAGAAGAGGAAAGATTGGGCCTGATAGAGCAAAGGAGGGTTGAACTGTTTAGGTCATAAAGGTGATGTGAACAGAAGGAAGACTTACCGTCAATGCAAGAGTTGGACCTTGTGTGACACGCGATGAGCACGACGTGAGCACGGTCGATTTGTTCTCACCAATAACCCTTACATTGCCAGAGCTGACATGCATGTCAGCCCTGTCCTTTTACCACGACGTGAAGAGGAGAGATGAACACCCCGCTTACCAGATTGTCATACGAATTCCTGCGATCCGCAACAACGCTGTAGATGGCTGACAAGTCATGAAAGCCAAGAGGTTGAGCGGAGGAAGCGCTGTGGCCAGGAATAGCAGTTACAAGTGAGTCAGTCGGACAATCCGAATGAGAAGGTCGCATGTTGGACTGTCTCATATTTCGTAGACCACACGCTCTCGAAACGTACCTGAAGGCCTGACTTGGCATATGACGAAGAGATCGCAGGTCCGAGGCCATGATACCAGCGTTGAGGTTGTTGTTGTTGCAGCAGGCGTCGATGCCAAAAGCAGGGGTGTGGGTGGCGGCTGCTATCTCTGCGGATGCATTTGCCTTGTTGCCGTGCGAGGTGCGCTTCCAGGGCACGCTGAGGAAGTGTTGTGACTTGGGAGATTTGCCTTCGTTTGCATTGTAATGCGCCTTGCTGTCTTGCTGCTGTACCTCTGTCCTGGCATTGAATGATGATGCTTGTCGGCCCTCTTCGAGCTGTGATGGTGACGTCGCATTCAAGCGCGAGTCCCAGATGTGGAGCGTAGAGATGTCGTGTTCAGCGTGTGTACCAGCACCGTGCTCATGCTGCCGCTGCTGCTGCGCGACATTCTCGAGCGAGCAGCCTGCAGACGCCATGGCCAGCGTCAACGTGGGGACCTCGACGACAGCGGGGGGCATCGCTGCAGAGCCTCCCAGCGAGCGAGCGCGTCGACGCCGCCCTGCGAGCGGGATGGAGGAGCGCATCATCTGGTGTGCGAGAGAGGTGGGCGTGGTCATGGTTCCATGGTCGCTGCAGTGTTGCATGCTGCCCGTCCGACGTAGCCCAGCTCATTGTGGGCGCTTGGGGGGGACAGACCAGGCCAGACAATTGCAAGTGTACGTTGGACGGTGGGCAGTCCTCTGATGCTGCGGCGCTTGCTGTCATTGAACGCTCTTCTCCTTGTCCTCGTGCGAGACCTTGTCCACGCCTTCAGCCATGGAAGCCAGGACGGCAGAGGAGCTTCTTCCAGAGTCCCGCTTGCCTGCACTCCGACTGACGACGGCGACAGTCGCACTCGCACTCACACTGACCATCATGCCCTCCAACAAGCGGACCTCGTCGCAGCTGGACTCTGACGGTGATGATGACGGGAACGTCCCCCAAGCATCGACATCCACCTCTAAGCGGACCAAGGCTGGCCCATCATCCAGCAAGCCGCTCGACAGCTGGCTGGCAGTCTCTCTTCCCAAAGCCCCATCTGGTCCAATTGGCACCTCGCAGCCCTTGCACGACGTAGACTCCACCTTTGTCGCTTGGGCGTGTCAGGCAGAGTCGAGCCAGGACATCAAGAGACTGCGAAACTGGATACTCGAGGTGGCCAATTCAGAGATTAGAGACGAGCCGCCCTCGCATACGTCGCATGGGGCGGTGAGTGTTACGGCCTTACTCAGTTTCCAACTCGTTTCCGCGCTGACCCGTGTTGCAGCGCATACTGTCTCTCAGGCCTGGAAAGACCGGCCTCAAGGAAGACGACTTTGAAATAAAGACATTCCGCGAAGACGACGGCGAGAGCAGGGCAGGAATGACAATCGTAGACACGCTCGCCAGTCAGAGCGCAACAGACGTCTGCTGTGTCGTCAGCCGGTGGTTTGGCGGTGGGGCAGCTTTCAAAATCCACCATCAACATACCTCGCGAAAATCAAAAAAGCTGACATTCGCTGGGTCATTTCTTTTCGCCGCGTTGTTCCCGTGCAGGCACCATGCTCGGACCTCGAAGATTCAGCGACATCTCCAAAGTCGTCCTCGAGGCACTTTACAGCCTGCGAGACGCCGAAGCTCTCGCCGAACTACGCGAAACGCTCTTGAAAAAGGACACTCAAATTAGCACATTGCTCGCCGAGATTGCGCGGTTCACAGGCAAAGAGACGCTCTCTGTATCTTCTTCTACTGGCGCTACACCGGGCAAAGGCACTTCTATTAGCGGAGGGACAGGAACAGAATATGAAGATCTCGATTTGAGCAAGGCAAAACGCCTCGTTGCGGCGCGCGAGATGAGGTACAAGAATCTGCAGGCAAAGCTGGAGAAGCTGAAAGCTGAAGAGGAAGAGACGCTGCCCGAGATACCGGGGAAGCAGACTTCTGCGATATCGGAATCATGACCCTAGCTTAATGTCCGTAGCTGCTTGCAATGGGCTTGTCAAATCCACCTCTTCTCTCAGGAACGATATCATGCTTGGCACGGTAACTAGATAGAGTGCTATAATCAATGCTGTTAGCAGGCTGGCCGAAGCAAATCGATCCAGAACACGCATGCAGCAAGTCAAAGCGAAAAATGAAAATACCGCCTTTCGGGCGGGTTTAGAGATTACGACTGAGCAATCTTGGGAACGACAAGAGAGGAGATAGCTGCAGAGGGACTACTACTACTGCGAGAAGCTATTGTGGTGGCACTGCTGCTGCGTGCGATGGATATGCGAAGGAAAGAGGTACGGCTTGCGTGCAGCGTATAGTAGAGGAGAAGAACGAGGGATTTAACAGTGAAACGTGCTGCGAAGAGACGAGGAGAACGACGGAGGCTACTGGAGAGCCTTTTAATTGTTTCTGCGATGCTATAGGAGCTAGAACGAAGAGTGTCCACGAGCACCAATATCGAGATGGCTTTGAAATCAAGGCTCGGCGTCTAGAGGAGCGAAACGAAGACTGCCAGAGAAGCGACCAATACGACAGCAGATCCAGCAATGGCGTTCATCGCTGTCGCTCCGCTGTTATCAGCGACTCCAGTCGCGGCGCCTGCTGCTTGATTTTCAGCCTGCACTAAGGGCGTCGTAGCTGCGTTGCTAGCTCCGAATGCATTCGAGGCGGCTGCTGATGCTGATGATGAGGCGCTGCTTGACGCTACCGACAAGACGAGACCCGTCGCTGTGCTGTCTGATGACGAGGTGATACTGTCTGAGGTTGTGCTGCTCGTAGCGTTGGCAACGGCGATGGGTGTGCCTGTCATTGCTGCAGGAAGGGGCAACGAGCTCATCGCTCCGGTGCTGTTGCTTTACGCGTCCTTGAGATGTCAGCGAGACAGGCTCAAGAGACTGTGTCCAAAACGACAGGCCAGGCGGCGCTGCTTACCTATTTGACTGCTGCTGCGCGATGAAAGCGTTGATGGTGTCCAGGTTCTGACGGGGTGTCCCACCGCACTGTCCGACCTGAGCAGGGCGTAAGAGAAAAGTCAGCGCAATTGAGGATGCAATATGAAGAATGGCAGATGCCTACGTTGGTGAAGTACTGCGAGCAGGGGCGAGCAGGGATGAGCAGGAACACAAACATTAGTCCCTAGGTGTTAGCGCCACGAGAGCACGTAGAGATAGATTGAATGAAGCAAGACGCACAAAGTAGTGGTCCTGCTCATTGAGGTCACCTTGAGGCAGGCAAGCCGGATCCTCGGGTTGCTCATAGCAGAAAGCGCTGTTCATTTGGAACGTCTCATTGTATCTAGCGGCATTCATTGGTTCAGCAGTCGGCCAGATACGTGACGCGCAGAAGATGAAAGCCAGTGCACTTACCCATGATACCAGACACCAGTGTTCTGTATGAAAAGGTGAATCATCGTCAGTGGTTTGCGCCACGGCAGCATAGCTTTCAGTGAAGACGCACTGCAAAAGTGTAGTCGGCAGATTGCGGAATGATGCTCATAAACATGTCCGCATTCGCGCCGCCTCTATCGAGCTGGTTGCCTGTGAGCCATTCGCACAAAGCACCATTTAGCTTCTGTATCCATGACGAGCCCTCATGACAAGCCCTCTGGGGACATGCCAACAAGGTCTTGCGGACGCACCTCCGAGGATAAAGTCGTGGAAAGCAGCAGCAGCGGGGTTCAAGATCCGCGGTGTGCCATAGTTATGGCTGAAGAGGATAATGAACCCGGCACGTGAGAAAGCAGGTTTGATTTCAGTCACGTGCGTTTGCGGAGACGCGTCGCGGTAAAGACAGACAAAGGCAAAACGCGTACCTGAAGGTGACGATTTGTTGACTTCCTAGATGGATGGTGGACAGAATCTGCATATTTGACGTGTGAGCTGACAAAAAGAGAGCTACATTGAATTGTGGAACTTCGCCGTCAGCCTACCGAGTGCGCTCCACCCAGACCCTAGAGCATGGACAGCGTGAGCCACGAGTTCTGCACCGAAAAGAAGACAGAAAGGAAACAGGCAACCCACATGACCGGTGACGCTGAAGTAGACATCTCCTTTCGCAGCCATGACCTCCCTCCATTTCGCGAGCGTGACTGCAAACCCATTCGTCTGTTCCCATGCTTCGAGGTATCCCGCCAACGCAAATGCATTCGCCTTGCATCCGTTGCAGCGGTCACCGAGGTTGAAGGCCGTCAGATCGGCTTGTTCTAATGGGAGGTTCTTTTCGAGGTTGTAGTCGCCTTTAAAGATGATGGTGACCTGTAAGAGCGCGATTGATTCAGGGCACGTGCAAATGTCAGAGCCGAGGTCGAAGACGGCGAGTATTGAGCGCACCTTGTTCATCTCCGGCAAATAGGCAGAGAAACCTTCAGCTCCATGTGCTGTAGGTCCAAAGGTCTGAAATGATGATCAGCCGGGGAGCACACAAGGGAGTTGAGAAAGAATTAGGATCACCTCTAAGACGGTCCATGGACTTTCTTGGCTGCCAGGAAAATTCTTCTGCACAATTGAAGAAGACGATTATCAAGGGTGTGTGGATAGGTCGTAGTGTGTAGATGGAAGCGTTCGCCGGTGGCGAACATAGACAGGACAATGCGAAGGCGGAACGAGGCGCAAATGAACAAGCAGGGGTTTATCAGCCACTTATTTAGAGCATTATCAAGTGATATGACGGACCTGCAGGCCTGCTGCTGTGAATGTCTGTTGAGGGCAGAGTGTCTGATAGTCTGTTTGGAGAAAGCATCACGAGATGAGCGAAAGTGCCCTGTAAACATTGTATGATGACGAGGCACGTACCTCCGTACACTGCCATTGCTCTGGATTGTGAATGGATGCATGTATCAGCTGCTGCTGCTGCTGTCGTTGTTCATACAGCAAATGTCCCTCCATCGCGCCCGATCATCCTCGCTCGAATGTGGCCTTTGCGACGGCGACTCACAATAGCGCGTGGTAGCGGTTGCTGGAAGGGACGCATGCATCAGCTGCGTGAATAGCGTGTAGAGTGGATGTCAGACCCACTGCCAGATGACCTCGTCTTCTCCCTGAGCGGCGACGAGGGCGGCCCTGGGCAAGAGGGCCAGCGCGCCCACGAGTGCGGGTGCGAGGAGTGAGGCGAGCATGGCGGGCGCGTGTATCCAAGGAGAGTGGTTGAGATGTATCTCGTGTTGACGTGTGAGAGAGCAAGAGCGGCTGCTCGAGTACCGTATTGAACTGTCGAGTAGTCGGCCGTGTCACTCTTATGCTGCGCTGTTTATGCGGCGACTATGGGGGGCGACTGGAATGCAGATAAACAACGAGCGAGTGACGTTGGTGGGTGGATGAGAATAGCTGTGATACAAGTATTCATACAACTCACCCTGTGTCGTTGATGGCCGTGTGATGTGGTGTGCCCCGAGTTGTGCGTGCTCCAAGCTGGTCGAGCAGCGCTGCAGGCATCTGTGCGCGTAGAGGCCCGTCTTCGCGAGGGTGGCGAAAAGCACACTCTCAAAGAAGATTCATCACTGGATTGCTCGGGACAGGGCATGCTCTAGACTTGCATTGATTCAATCGTTGCTATAAGCCCTCCTCACTTGCTGTCCAGGTCTCTCCTTCAGCTGATATCCCACTCCGTACTTCCATTGCAAACCAACCCCACTGTCACTTCCTAAAACCCCCCTCAATAAGAATCCAGAGGGCACCCTTGCACGCTCTTCTTTAACTGTGCCATGTACAGTCTCTCCCCCGAATGGAATACCAGCCTCCCATCTCCACAAAAGACGAGATTCCCAATTGACCCGTCGTAGGCTTTGATCTTGCCCAACAGCACGCCGACATTGTTCCACACGTGCACGCCGTCGCCGCAGGCGGAATAGATGTTGCCAGAAGTGTCGCTTTTGATCCCGTCGGGGACGCCGCTGCGTGCATGCGATGTGCGAGAGTAATACGCGTCAAATAATTGTGATCAGCAAGCAGGTGCCCTCGAGATTGACTCACGTATCTACCAATGCAAAGACACGCTTGTGCACCAATCGTTGTTGGTTGCCAGTCCCAACAACGCTATACGCGTAGCTTTCAGTCCGCGAATATCGTGCGACATAAAGTCCGTCAGCAAAGTTCCTTCTGCCTCGCAGACACTCGTTTGAGAAGTATTCAAGCAGCGCCCAAACTCACATTGTCGCTCCTTTTGAATTCCATTCAGATGGTCCACGCGCATTGATAGCCGAAGTATCAGTAATGTAGCACACTGATCCTTCAGGGTTGAAGCAGATTCCATTTGGCATTCCTATTCCGTCTGCCACGACGCGGAGATGGCCGGTCGAGGGGTTGAAGCAATAGACATTGTTGGGCAGCTGTGGCGCATTCGCGAGCGAAGTGAACATGCGAGGCGGTGTAGAACGAGTGAGAAGTAAGGAGAGTGCACCAGATCGACGTGCATCAGCACTGACCCAGCGATAGAACACCGTGTCTCAAAGCTCAGAAGAAAACGCAGCTCACAGCAGGTTCAGGTGCAAAATCTTGATTAAAAGCATAAGTCGGGTCCGTAAAGAAGATAGCACCAGTGTTAGGGTGTACGCAAAGATCATTAGGCGAATTGAAGCGTCGTCCGTAGAAATTGTTCAATAGGCATTCGACTTTATATGGTGGAGAGCGGTCGATGAGCGTTATTGAACCGGGATGAGGGCCGCGACCTTCGTTGGCGAAGAGGAGCTGCGACCGATGCAAGGTCAGCTGTCTACCTTCGTCGAAGGCGCACGCAGGCATTGCACCATGCAGCCTGTGCGTATGTGCAAAGTGTACCTTGCCCCGGTAGTTGGTCCCACCGTTTGTCATCTGGACGTGCGGAGAGTCGACAGGTATCTGCGTAGGAATGTTGCAAGTTTCAGCAATACAGAGCAGAACCTTCTCCGATGACCAATGGGCATCCTCCGCTTCTACTTGATCTAGTCCCAGGATGCGGCCTTACCTCGGTCACCACGTCCTGGCGCTCATACGTCGTTCCAGGTTTCAAATCCTTCAAACATATTCTATGTATCTTGTTGTTTCGATTCACATCGCTTCGACTGCGGTGTGGTTGGCCTCCCATTGAAGTGAAAAACACTTCGTCTGTCTCTCTGATCCAAATGGCTACGAAGGGCGCACAATGCATTAGTCCCGCACCAAAAAAAGGTCAAGCTTCAGTACGTAATGTGAAAAGTGATATGCGAGACCAGCGCGAGCGGGGCGATAGAATTTGAAACTCACGTGCCTCCCATGCAAATGCATATTCTGGATCTTCAACCAATAAATGCAATTCAGGTGCATCACCCAATATAGTATCCAAGAATGCCTCGTCCCAAATCTCAAAGTCGGGATTCTTGCTGGGCGTGCGAGTCAAAGAAGAAGTCGGACCAGTAGTAGTGAAAGCGGGCGTGTACAGCTCGTCGCCTGCGATTTTGAAATCTGTAGCTGGGTCTAGTACTGCGCTCTTGAGCTTGTCTACGACCTGAGCGACATAGAGCAAGAGACCAGCAATTCCCCGATCAGCCTCCGTTGTGCATGCATGCATGCAGATTATCAGCGTATCCTCCACTGACCGCGCAATTGGGAGGGACGCTGGCCATCGTGTGAATGAAGAGGTTGCGCTTGTAATGGCAGTCGTCTGTTGCTGCTGGTGCAATGCAGAGCGAGGACAAGATGCAAACTAGTCTAGGCGGCTGCGGCCGTTGGCAGCCGGAGCCTGGCGAGCACGTGCACTGCACCACGCTGCTTGCTATAGACGATGCAAAGCAGGATGCACAGACGAGATTGAAAATGTCCTTGCAAGGTAAGATAAAACGAAGAATGCTGCTGCTACTGCTGGATGCTGCGGTATAATCAAAGTAAACAAAAAAAAGCAAGGGCAGATCTGACTACCCTCTTTTCAGAAAAAAAAAAGTTGGCCTTGGATTTCGCCAAAAGACTAGAAGAACGCCAGCAATGCGACGAACGCAGTGATGCCAAATCCAGCAGCAGCAGATCCAGCAACTGCATTCATTCCAGCTCCGCTGCCAACTCCCGTCGCGACATTTTCATTTGCATTAGCAGCGATACCGCTCGGCGATCCAGACGATCCAGACGAGGAAGAAGAAGTGCGCGCTCGGCTGATTGCTGTGTTGGCGGCTCCTGCTCCATTTGTGGAAGTCGCGTTCGCAGCTGCTATTGTCAATTCTCCGACTGAAGAGGTCGCATTGGCAACGGCGATGGGAGCACCTGTCGTTCGTGCCGCGGGCATCGTGCGGCTAATGTTGGGGTCGACGCTGCGGTCGAATGTGCCAAACAGGGGAACGTGTCAGTGCATGCTTACCAGAATTATGAATGCGCATATGCGTGTGTTCGAATGCGCATGCTCACGTCTTGGCACGTTCTTCAGCAAGGAAGGCATTGATGACATCCATGTCTTGACGGCTACGACCACCGCATTGTCCGACCTGTGAACGGCAAGAGCAAGCAAATCAGCAGACTGAGCTAGAGTGGTGCGTTTCATTATGAATGACGTACGTTGACGAAGTACTGACGAGAATGGGAGAATCAAGTCAGCGTTCTTTCCTAGTCTCTGCTTGTCTGATGTATGGAAAGAGCGCTCACAAAGTAGTGGTCCTCTTCGTTGAGATCCCCAGAGGGCAAGCATCTCGGGTTCTCCGGCTCTTCATAGCAGAACTCTGAGTTCATATGGAAGGTCTCGTTATAACTGCGGACCGAATCCAGAAAGCAAAAAGCAAAGCACAATTAGCAATCAAAACTCGATTAAAAACGAATAGCTGGCAGGGTAATGGTGCTGATGCTCACCCATGATACCAGATACCGGTGTTCTGCATTGAAACATAGGATTAAAAGGCCGTCAGTCGATAAAGCGGCATTGCAAGTTTCAGGACAACGAAACCGGGCTTACGGGGTGTACGTATTGATCCGAGAGCGGGACCATGTGCATGAACATATCCGCATTGGCACCTCCTCTATCGAGCTGGTTGCCTGCGGTTCAGACACACGCAAATGTTTCGTTCAGCTGCGTGAAACCCCTGAGACATTACATTCACTTGTCGATTTCAGCTCACCTCCGAGGATAAAGTTGTGATAAGCCGCAGCTTCATGGTTCAATATACGTGGAGTGCCATAGTTGTGGCTGCGAGCAAGGTCAGAATGTGAGCATTTCTCTTCCCGTCTTTCACTGGTGCGATGGCGCGAATCGTAGGAGTAAGACACTGATGCGCACCTGAATGTGATGATGCCTTCAGAGCCGAGATGGATGGTCGCGAGGATCTAATAGAACGTTTGGAGACACGAAGTCAGTGAGCTGACCTAGAGAAGACGCGTGGATGCAGGGCACGTAAACGACGTACAGCATGCGCGCCGCCGAGGCCCTGTTGTTCCAGAGAGAGAGAGAGAGAGAGAGAGAAAGGAAAAGACATTCAGTATTTGCTAGTGCAGTGAACGAAAGGGAATGAAAACCCACATGTCCCGTAACCGAAAAGTAAAAATAATTCGTCCGTCCTTCAATTTCTCGAAATCGTTCAATGCTAGTTGCGAATCCATTTGTAGCTTCAAAAGCTTCCAAATAACCAGCAAGAGCGAATGCATTTGCTCTACAATTTGTGCATCGTTCACCTAGTCCAAATGCACTAAGGTCGGCTTGTTCCAATGGAAGGTTTTTTTCTAAATTGTAGTCGCCTTTGAAAACTAGAGTTACTTTGTTGGTTTCGGGAATGTAGGCGGAGAATCTGCAGTCGGCACACGTGCAGAGCGGAGCGAGAGGGGAATGGGGGATAGTAGCCAGGATATGCGTCAGTCCCGACTGCTTTCCGCTTTTGTCTTGGCCCTCCATGTGCTCTATACTCACCCTTCTGCGCCGTGAGCGGTAGGTCCAAAAGTCTGCAGCACAGAAACGACCGTGATTTTCTCAGCCATTGAACTAGTAATTTCGACACAAGAGAGTTTGACAGCGATCTGGAAGGGCTCACCTCTAGGATAGTCCAGGGATCTGCAGTTTCATTGGGCTAAAAGGAACAAAGAGGAAACAGTTCAACGACTGAAAGAAGCGGGTCTGTAGGACATGCTAGACCTGTGGACTTACAAAGTTGGCCTGTGTTATGAGGGCAATGCAGATCATTGCATGTAGGAAGGGTGTCGAACGGAATTGTTAATCCAAGGAAACAAGGAAAAAAAAAAAAAAAAAAAGGTGTGTCAGTTTGACGATTCGGATATCTACAGCCTGGCGGCATGTCGACGACGACAGCCACGACAACTGATTATTGAATCTGCTTACCGCTAGTCCTTCACGAGTGAATGTCTGTTGAGGGCACAGGGTGTTGTAGTCTGTGTGCAGAGCAGTGACGTGAGATACTGGGCGCAGATTGAGAACATCGTTTAGTGATTTGGAAGCCCACCTCCGTATGCAGCCATTGCACTGTTGGCATTCAAGAATGAAGATATTATCAGCATGTGCTTGGATTGTCGCTTTCGAGATCATGCATGCGCCAGCCACTGTGCGCGTCTGTCCCCTCTACACCCTTGGCAGGCACTACTCACAGGAGGGCATGGTAGCGGTTGCTGTGGTGCAAGAACAAGAATAAGGACGTCAATAGAAAGTACATGAGGATGTGAATGAGAAACGCATCCACTGACTGCCATATGACCTCGTCTGTCTCCTGGGACACCACGCCGGATGTCGCTGCGAGAGCGAGAGCGAGCGAGGCTGCCAGTCGGACAGAGCGAGGAGAGGAGAAGGGGTGCATCTCGACTGTTCAAGTGTATGGACCCAGTGATGGATGAATAGATACAAGGACAAGCTGTGGTGTGTGGTCGTGGGTTGCTGCGTCGATGGAATATCATAAAACAGCGGCCCCTTGCTGTTGTTGTGTTGCCCGTTCCTCCGAGTCGAGTAGTCTTGGCAGTAGTAGTGCGAGCGAGGTGGACGCGCGCGCAGAGGGAGGAGGGAGCACGTGCAGGAATGGGAGATGAGATGATACAGTATCGTAGACAGGGCACAGCTGTGAGTTGGACACAGGCTGGGCTATTCGAGTGAGAGAGAATGAGTGTGGTGTGGGAGGAGTGGTGAATCAGCAACGAGAAAGAGTGAGAAAACGAGATCCCCGTCAGTCCAGTCTCATCCCAGTGATGCTTGATGCACGCAGTCTGGCCTGCCTGCCCCCGCCGCGCCTGTCTATCATACGCGGTAGAATAGACGCAGCTCGTCAATTGTCTGGGCGTCGTCACCGTATGATATCATATAGTCAGTCTGACCTTGTTGCCGTGCCGTGCCGTGCTGCCTCTGCTTTTTCTGCATTCCAGTGGTGTTTATCGAGGCATGCGCATGCCTGCGTTGTTTTGAGGCGCAGATTGCAAGTCATGAAATACAGGTGACTAGACTGCTTGGTGGTGAGCAGCAGTGTGGTCTTCTGGTGTGCTCTTGCTTGCTTGTAGCTGCCGCTGCCGCTGTCGTCGTCGTCGTCGTCGTACTCTTGTCGATGAGAATGGCTGCATCACCGCGTAAACGTGCTTCAAGTCCTACAGAGAGCAGTGCCGAGCAGTGAATAGCCATGCAATGCCATACTCCATTCATGTCATCTCTGCCCATGCATCCTCATCATCATTGCTTGCATCCACGCCTTGCTCTAGCTTGCTCGCTCGCATCCATCGAGATTCGACGCGTCTCTCCCATCTACGCACTCACACACACAGCACACACAGCACACAGCCATGCGACTGCCCCTCCAGCTGGCAATACCGCACACCGACACTGCTCACACCCTACCCTCGTCCAGCGCACCCCCCATCATCGTCAACCAAGACACGGGCGAGCTGCTCCTCATAGAGCTGCAGGGCACACTCGAGCTGTCACTCAACGACGACGACGACCACGAAGATGGAGACATTGCTACAAACGGACATCAAAGACACGCAGGTCAGACTATTGGCAAGCTGGATCTGACAGTGCCGGTGAGCTGCGGCTGCTCCGTATTCTAGTCAACTTGCCAGTTGTTCACAGTTCTTTGCGCTCTTCACAGTCCCGGCCAACACTCATGGTCGGACATCACCGACTCATAGGACAGCTCGTAAAACTAAGCGTCCCAATCGCAGTCCTCCGTCATACACTGCCCAAACGACTGGACTCGGACTCGACGTCGTCTGCAGTGCGCGACAGCGCTGCATATACTCTCGACGCACCACCGCGCCTGCTCGGACAGGGACTCGCTTCTTCGCCTCTGGGACATCATCATACTTCACATGCGCATACGCATACGAATGGGGATAGAATCGGCAAGGTGCAGATGGATAGCTCGCCTTTGAAGAGGGCAAGAGAGGATGGAGGGGAGGAGCAGCAAGACGTGGAAAATGATGCGAGACCGACAAAACGCACAGATGGAGCGCGAGATGGCGCGCATTCACAATCTACAGCAAATGGTCTCACCTCCACAGACACGCTCAACACGCCCCTCCCACCTCGTCTCCTCCCAACGACCCACCAAGCCCATACAACAACGACTATGACGACAAGCAGTCCCCCGCTCCCTCTTCATCCAGGCCAGGCACCACCCTCGTCCGCAATGACAGCACGCACAGCACCCCCACCAGCAACGCCATTGAATGTATCCGAGCTGAAAAAGGGAAAACATGAAATTGTGGCTATATTGCGACAGAAGATCTTGTTTAGTAAACGACCGGAACCGGTGGTTAGTCTTGAAGAGAGCAGTAGTGATGACGAGGACGAACAAGAGGAGGAAAAGCTAGAACGAGGCGCTGGGCAGACTTGAACGACGTACGAAAAAGAGAAACATAGGCATGCTGGGGGCCTTTTATTCAGGGCATGCAGTCCTTTTTTGGACTCTGGCAGATGTCTCTGCTGCGCTTTTAGCTGGCAACATTACGAGCGAGACGGGTCGCATCAAGCTTGTCTTTTTTGGGCGCTACAGAAACTCATCTTTACGATGTCGATACCCGCGCACGCACATGCACGTCGTGGATCTAGCTAGCCAATCACGACATTGAGCTCAGGCGCAGCTACAGGCACCTCCCAACGCAGCATCTAGCGCCTCCTTTGGGGCCCGCTACCGCATCCTCAATCCACATTCATCATACCCTCTTTCGATACGACGACGACGACCCGACGATCCATCAATACCTTCAAATGCTCCTTCTTCCCACCTCCAAACCAATCTTCGCACGTCATCGCCCCATACCAATCATGGCGAGCCGGATGGACGTCTCCTTCATACGGCGGCGGCATGGCTTGCCCGTCTTTGTCGGGATTCAGACGGTACAGGTACCGGAGGGTACCTTCGTGCGTAAATCCTAGACGCTCGGCCGAGCGGATAGAGGCGATGTTGGAAGAGTGAGCGGTCCAGGTGACGCGTCTGTGCAGGCCAAAAGGGGCAAAAGCGAAGCCGCAACGAATCCGAGATGGTGGACAAGAGAATGTAGATGGGTGCAACAATTCAAATGGATGATTGAATCAAGCAATCAGCAATTCCGCGCTCGAGGATGTTCGATGTCTCGAACAGGAAAAGAAGGAGGCGACCTACCGTAGCCCTAAACCGCCTTCTTGAGGCGTGCTCAGCGCGTACTGTAAGAGGAGACCAACTGCATGTGTCGTCACGTGTGTGCGCTGTCCCCGAGAGAGTATGGCAAATTTGCAAACATGGTTAATGAACACCGCAACCAAAAAATGGCGCAATTTTTCGTCAGCTTCATGACTTGGGAAACGCTGTCGAATAGCATTCTGCTGCGTCGTGCTCAGCGAGCAATCAAAAGAGATCAACGAGACTCACATGAAACTGCGGATCGATGCACACGCCGACTTCTATAGTCTTATCCGCGACATTGGCCGCTTGAAACGTGACGCGACCTGCAATACGGCCTTTGTTTTCTTTTTCGCAGACGTAGGACTTGTCATAGACGATATAGTGGATCGTCGAGGGAGAAAGACGCGCTTCCTCGAGCTGAGTGAGGAGCTCGATGTATGAGGTGGGAGCTTTGGCGCGGAAATGCCTGTGTAGGCACATTGAGCGGGGACATGTATCGAGCAAAAGTTTGGCGATGTTGAAGAAAAGTACTCTCAACTCTAGATGCCCCAGCTTCATCTTGACTGTGTTCCGAAGAGCACTCACTTGAAAGTGATTCCGCCAGAGACTGCTATCCGAGCATAATGCTCAAAACCATGCTGGGATGGCTTTATTGCAAGCAGAAGACCGCAGCATTGACACCAAAGAATCCACAGATCAGCGGACTCGCTCGGGGGACGCTCGCGGGTCCATTCTTGCGAAGAAGCGACTAGGACTCACTATCAATGGTTCGAGCCGAACCCCGTTGCTCTCAAGCGGTTTCACAGGAAATACGAAATTCTTTGAGGGCAGCCGTGTGTTGTTACAGTGTGAGAAAGGCATAGTCCCAAAGCAGGATCAGACACAGGTCGTCAGCTGTTCCCCTTTCTCTATAGTAGTGAACAAAGGACATCCTACCAGATCGTACTCCTGCACCGGCGTATCTCGGTGATATGGCTGCACAGGCAGCGAAGGAGTCTCTGTGCCAGCCCGGCTGTTGAGGTAGGTCATCTCTCAGATGGTTGTGACTTGGTGTGCATCAGAAGCAGGAGCAAGCCGCGCTTCAGATGGCACATTTGCGTCAGCAGCTAGTTGATCATCGTCAACGTTAGACAACTTTCGGCACTCTCCCGTCGATACCCCACGCATTTGCCGCTTGACCACGTTTGATGATCTTCAGTTCATGAGAAATATACGATAGCCAGCCAGCTACTTCTTCAACTCCACCTTTCTATCCATCAAGTTTTGCAAATGCTGCGCCTTTCCGCCCTTGGTCCAATCCTCCACTGTCATTGATCCGAGCCAATTATCACGAACAGGATGCTCGTCCCCTTCAATCTTGCGTGAGCCTTCTTTGCCAGGCGCCAAACGCCAGTGATATCTCAGGACGCCCTCGTGGGTATATCCCAGCCTGATGGCCGCGTTTTGCGAGGGTGTGTTGAGCGAATGCGCTATCCATTTAACGCGCCTGCAGAAGAGCGGCCATGTTCAGCAGCGTAACCTTTTGCGGCCGCTGTAGTAGCCATACCTGAGACCAAGCCCTTCTGGTGGACTATTGAGAGCATATTTCATCAACAATCCAGCTGCATGCGTAGTAACGTGAGTTCGCTATCACAAAAAAAGGCAAGATTGAGCATCTGGTCGTTTAAGGATCGGGCCAATGTCGCAAATGCAACACACCTGAAATTCGGGCAGGATGCATACGAAACCGATTTCAATGGATTTGTGTATCGGGTTGGCATTGATGTATGAGATAGATCCTGCGATTCGCCCTTTGCCCTCGTTGTCTGGGTAGCTTTTGTCGTAGATTACAAAATTGCAGCCTGCAGTCGGGCGGTGGAAGAGCTGCTCGAGGTGAGTGAGATACTCTTCGTACGAAGTAGGAAGCTTGGCGCCGAAGAAGCTGATTGACAAACGGAACGCGTTTTATATAGAAGCACACATATACGTCAGTCTGGAAATGCGCGACTCGACCCGCACAGTGACGCGCCGAACCGGAAGGTGATGGCTCCGCTCGTCGAGATCTGAGAGTACAGGTAGGGTGCATGTAGAGAAGGCTGTGACGATGCGTGGGATTGGATGTCGACGAGTGTAAGATCCTAAGCCAGACCTCGCATAATGGAAGGGACGTGACTCACAATCAGAGGCTCCAGACGGACTCCAGCGCTCTCGAGTGGCTTGACTGGGAAATCGAAGTTCTAGAATGCGCACAGCGTAAGATCAAAGAGACAGCAGTCAGCTTTCACGGTGCTGTGTCTGGCTGGCGATGCTGCACGTCGCGTTTGCTACTCGACGCACAAGATCATAGTCAGCGAGCGGCGTGTTGGCGTGGTACAGCTGCACGGGGAGGGCCGTGTCGGTGCCAGGGCGGGTATTGAGGTAGGCCATTGTGCGCGGCACTCAGCGTGGTCTTACCGGTGCGAGCAGAGGCAACCTGCAGAGCGCAATCTCCGTGACTCGCCTTCGCAGAGTAGTTGGTGGCAAAATTGGCGGAGCGAGCCGACGAGCACGTGAAACTTGGGAAGATGCGCAAATGGCAGGGTTGTGAGCAGGCAGCACATGCGATATAGCTATGCAATGGCCACAGTGAAGATGCCTCTGTTCGTCTGCAGCACGGACAGTGTTGCGACTCTGCATGTACTCCCCAGGAAGGCCATCAACCCTTCATGACCACTTCCCGAGCCATCAACTTGGCCAAATGCTCCCTCTTTCCCTCCTCAGTCCAGTCCAGAACGGTGACACTCGCATACCACCCATGCCTCACTGCACGATTGTCGCCAGGAAGCATAAGATTACCTTCTTTCCCAGGAAGTAGGCGCCACTGGAAGCGCAAGATGCCCTCTGGCGTAAAGCCAAGGCGGAGGGCAGCTTTCTGAGAAGCAATATTGAGCGAGTGAGCTTGCCATTCCACGCGTCTGGTTGCACACGAACATCAATGTGTGCATTCTGGCGCGTGGGTGCATTTGTCACCGGGCTCACCTTAATCCCAGCCCGTTCGGATGGCCATCCAATGCGTATTGCATCAGCAGTCCCGCTGCATGAGTATTGACATGAGTCCGCTGATGGGACAGGCACCATCCGCCAGAAGCGGCGGGCGTCGCTCAGCATGATGCACGCAGCATTCCCTCGACTCCAAATGGTCTCACTTGAAACTCTGGCAGAATCAACACCAGTCCAATCTCTATCGTTTGATGCTGTAGACTCGCTGCCATGTATGCGATGGAGCCCGCAATCTTGCCTTTACCGTCGTTCTCGGCGGGATATGTTTTGTCGTAGATGACGAAATTGCATACTCCTGGGTTTGAGCGGTGAACTTGCTCGAGGTGGGTCAGATATTCCTCCTCCGAAGCGGGTAGCTTCGTGCCAAAATATCTGTAGGCGCAGTAGGACCAGGTCTGGCCGTGAAGCAATGCTTGTATGTGCCTGGTTCAGGCGACTCACCTGAAAGTCTCTGCGCCGCTGGTTGAGATTTGCGAGTACAGGTATTTGGCGTGTATGGAAGGCTAAGAAAAAGCAGGTAGCACGCACAGTAGTAATGCGCATCGAGAATGGAATGCATCAGTTTCGTCCCATAGACAGAGATGCTGATCAGAAGGAGTCGCACAATAAGCGGCTCGAGGCGGACGCCAGCGCTTTCCAGTGGCTTGACCGGGAACTCAAAGTTCTGAGATATATTAGAAAGTGTAACGCATGTGAACAATCAGTTCTCAGAGTGCCGCAGCTCGCTGATCAGATTGCAGCTTTGAGGTTCACATGTACACACAATGTCATATTCGGGCAAGGCAGTTGTGGCGTGATAAGCCTCCACGGCCAGGGCCGTGGTACTGCCTGGGCGAGTATTGAGATAAGCCATGTCTTGAGTGCCAGTCTTGTCCGTCCAGATGCGTGCAGAAGCAACCTGCGATGCGCAATCTCGTGACCGAATTGCTACGCATGGTAAATGGTGGCAAAAAGGATCAGCACGTGCAAACGTATATTTAGGGTCAGACTGAGCGAGCAAGGGCAGGCTACGTGTAGCATTATGAAGGCATAAGGACTGGACCTCCGTTCGAAACAAGAGATCACTGCCCGATAATGCGCCTGTAAGGATCTCTCAACCCTTCATGAAACAGGCCGAGCCATCAAGTTGGCCACGTGCTCCTTCTTGCCGTGGACGTGCCAATCTTCGCAAGTCACGGCGCCGTACCACATGTGCTTGGCAGGATGGTCGTCTTGTTCATATGGATACGGCATAGCCTGTCCTTCTTTGCTGGGATCGATCCGCTGCTCGTACCGTAAAGTTCCCTCGTGCGTAACACCCAGACGAAGGGCCGCCTTCTGCGAAGCCACGTTCAGATAATGCGCAGTCCACTGTACGCGGCTGGAATATGTGAATCGCAAGGGAAATGATGCAGTGTCGCAATTAGCGCTGCAACTTCGGGTAAGTCTGTTCGGAATTGCTCAGGTTCAGACGTACCGCAGACCTAGACCGCCGGCCTGAGGAGTGTCCAGCGCGTATTGAAGAAGCAGCGCTACTCCATGCGTGGTGACGTGCGTGCGCTGTGTGACAGCAAAATAGATGCGCCTTTTACTCAGCAAAAAGTGCTCGTCGGGCAAGCTGCCGGATTAGCGTCTATCACTCCACCTACCTGAAACTGTGGGAAGACAGTGAGGCCCACTTCCACGCTCTTGTCAGCAGGATTGGCTCGATGATACTTGAGCCAGCCTGCGACCCGGCCTTTGCCCTCATTCTCGCCGGCGAAAGACTTGTCGAAGAGCACAAAGTGGACAGCTGTAGGTTGGCGCCGTACGCTTTCCAGATGTGTCAGAAAAGCGTCGTACGAATCGGGCATGCTTCTTCTGAAGTATCTGTGAGCGAGGCAATGGAGTAATGGAGCATGGAGTATCATGCATTGAACAGACAGGATCAGCATGCAGCATGCGTCAAGTGAAGAACGGCATGCATACCGGTAAGTGTCCTCGCCCTGTTCGGTAACTAGATGCCACAGTGCAGGTGCGTGGAGCGATGGCTGGTGGACATTGAAGGAGAAGCTACAATGTCAGCGTGTGCTCGAGGCGCCTGTCTTCTGCAGACGGGGTGAATGGGACTGACTACAAGCGGCTCTACGCGAACGCCTTTGCTTTCGAGCACTGTGACGGGAAACTCAAAGTTCTGCAAGTGACAGGTGTGCGTGTTGAAGCCACGGTCAGCTCATGGACAAGCGTCGTTGTCCGCTATTCCTGACGTACCAGATCATACTCGGCCAACGGAGTATCGCGATGGTATGGTTGAACGGGCAGTGTAGCGGCGTCTTTTACTGAGCCTGGCCTTGAATTGAAGTAGGCCATTCTTTGGTCTAGCCCAAGCAGTTGCTCCTGAGAATAACCTCAAGAGAACA
Source organism: Cystobasidiaceae sp. HBUAS51001 (assembly GCA_003351005.1). Lineage (NCBI taxonomy): Eukaryota > Fungi > Basidiomycota > Cystobasidiomycetes > Cystobasidiales > Cystobasidiaceae > Cystobasidiaceae sp. HBUAS51001. The sequence goes on along the minus strand of QOZY01000203.1, from coordinate 5,643 downwards.
GAGTCAGACAGAGTGGAGCAAGCAAGCAAGCAAGCGACTTGGTCAGCTTGAGTAGTGAGAAGAATTGTCAGACCTGTCAGACAGGCAACATCTTAGGTCTGGGCGACCAGTCTGGCCCTTGCTTGTCGGCGCGTGTCATGGGTGTGCCCTCCGGCTGCTGATCAGGCTCAGCGTCTACACAGTATCAGCTTTGTATTGTTTCGTGTCGTTGGCCGTCCTCTGCAGACTGATCTGCCGTTTGCCAGGCTTCCCTTCGTGCAGCGATGCTAAACAACGGCAAGGTGCGTGAGCATTCTGAGGTCAATGGCTCTTCCAATCGTGTGCGTATGTACCGTAGCGTCGTCCAGGCTGTCCAGTCGGTGCAGAAAAGAAGGCCGGCGAGTCTTTGCTGCGTGTCCTGGTCAGGCTAGAGTGGCAAGAGCTGGGTGCAGCAACTGCAAGCGGACAGACTGTCCATGGACAGTCCCAGTCATCTGGTATGATTTTCTGTGCACCTCTCTGTGCCAGCCATAGCCGCGTTCTACTCTTGTAGCGCTGCTCTCCTTGTGGCGGCACCAGCATCCTCGTCTCCAGCCTGGCCAGCTGCAGCCATCATCCCGTCCAACTCGCTCGTCAAGAACACCAAGGCAACCCCGCCCGCCATGAGCTGGAAAGGCCTCCAGAAGGCGTCGTCGCGCTTCCAGACGAACCTGCTCTCGCGGGTTGGCCAGATCGTGAGACACAGGCCTGTCCATGCAGCAACTACGCTGCAGCATACTGACATATGACATATAGGACAAAACAGTCGACTCTGATTTCGCTGGAACAGAGCAGAGGTATAGAACACTAGAGAAGACTACGAATGCGCTTCAAAAGGAGAGCAAGGCGTATCTGGACAGCATTCGGGGTGGGTCCAGCACCATAGCATGACATAAGGTGAAAGTGTCAAAGGGTGGACACGTCCAGCAATGGCTGACAGTCAAGACATGCATTCTTCCATGTGCAATCAGCCATGACTGCCGCACAGGCGCGCCTCGCCGAGACCATCGACGCCTTTTACACCGACGGCAGCGAGGCAGCAATGTCCTCGGCCTCGTACAAGCGCGCAGTCGCAGACCTGGACCAGACGACCTCGAGGGAGCTCGATACGCCGTTTAGGAGTGCGTGTCTACAGAACCTGCTGCATGGCTTTGCTTTCAGCTGACCTTCAACTCATCCCTTTGGGCGTTCGCCCCCGCAGCCACCGTCCTCGAGCCCATCGGCCGGCTCTGCTCGTACTGGCCTGAGATCAACAATGCAATCAGCAAACGCAGCAAGAAGGTGCACATCACTTTTTTCCACGGACGGTTAAGAGCTACAGACTGACACCAGTGTATATCACGCCCCAGCTCGTCGACTACGATGCCGCTCGGACAAAAGCGCGCAAGCTCGTGGACAAGCCGAGCGAGGACGCTAGCAAACTCCCCTTAGCAGAGAAGCAGTCCGAGGATGCGCGAGAGAGTGCGTGACATCTACGCATATACATTCACTTGCAAATTCGACCCAATTAACTGACTTGAACATCGACGCAACCAGTCTTCGAAGTTCTAAACCAGCAACTCCAAACCGAGCTTCCCATGCTCATGGATCTTCGCATACCCTACCTCGACCCATCTTTCGAATGCATGATCCGAATGCAAGCTACATTTGCACAAGAAGGGTATGAGAAACTAGGAGGCGTACAGCGCTACTTTGCAGATAATGTTCGAGAGGATTATTCGGTTGGAGCGCTCGATGGACAGGTCGAAAAAGCACTAGCGGACATGAGCACGTTGAGCATTTGCTCGATGGGAGCCTAATCGTCCGTGAGTGCGGACTTTGTAATGGCGTGACACGACCTGCGCCGGCAGGCCGACCTGCTCCTTTGGCTGTTTTGTATAGTCTCGCTGACATGAAATGCTTCGTGCAGATTGTCCGCATCAGACATGTAGAACACAAACCTTTGTATCCGAGTCTGGTAGAAGATGTGAGAACAGCATCATCGGTTGCTCATTACTTGATCAGCAGTCGAGTCGAGTTGGCAAGGCTGTTCGCCTCCAAGTTGGGCTAAACACAAGGCCAAATCGTCTGAACAGTGCTGGCTTCCGGCGCGAGTAGCCTTACTCAATCATCTCCTTAACACAACTCGCGCCGTTTAGCTCCACGCATCTGACTATATAGGTTCAATCGAGCTAGGCTCGCCTGATCGTGCTCGCTTGGCCTCCTTTTGGGCAGTGCTGACAGTGTATTCTATCCGTCGCTCTGTGCGACACCATCATCATAGACGCCGCTAGTGCTTTTACGTACTCGCTCACCTTTACAGACTCTACAGACTCTAGCTCACGAGGGCTGTTGCCAGCTGGCTGTGACCTGCGTTTCCAATAGCGGCACACTGGTAACGGGTGCTGGACCGAGAGCAGTAGAACCGAGCCCACATGAAGTTCTATGTGAGTGCGTGGAGGCTGGCCTGCGTGGTTGGATCGTTATTAGGCCCCGCTGGCTGCTCGAAATAGCTCCCAGCATGCTCATCTCTACTAATCGCATTGCCAAGGTAATGGGCGGTGTTTGACCATCTGACATCCAGCGCTGCACAGGTCACCTGGCCCTTGCTCAGATGGCCTTGCTGCCAGCGGTGCTAAAAGCGCGTCCCACTTGTTATTTCGTGAAACACACGATCTGCTGACTCTGGCCGTTCCCCTCCCCCCTCTTACCCTCCTCCGAATGCTTGTTCTCTGCCTCTCTTGTCTACTTCGATAGCACGACAAGCATTCACGTTGACTTACGACACAAGTTACAACCTACCTGCACTTGTCGAGAATACCACAGCTTGGACAAAGTAGCCAAAGCACACGACATGGCATACACCCCTCGAGGGACGCTCTATCCTACTCAACAAGCACGGACCGTCTACAAGGTCTCCTTCAGGTTGAAAGCAGCGACGTCAAATGAGGACATGCGTGACAAGCAGAATGACCTCTGGGCCCTCATCAGGCAAATTGTCGGTCCGGCCAACATCAGTATCCAACAGTGGACGGTAAAAAGAGAGCAAATTACCTTCAATCTGGCATCGTACTCACACGACGTCACATCGGGGGCAAATCTTGTCTACAACCAGCTCAAGTCTCTTGGATGGAACTTTGTAGGCGGCGGATTGAACGGTCCTCAGTCGCGTCAAGGCAATCCTGTCCTACTTTATTCTTACACTCTGCAAATGAACGCCATCGCTGGGAATGTAGGTTCCGGTCTTCCACCACCAACGAGCACGTACTACCCACAGGGCCGCGCCAATGATGCCCATCAGAGATGAGCCTGCAGAATCCACTGCAATGGCTCGGACATCGGTTGTGCTCGGAGTCGGAAGCTGCGATATACAGCTGCTGTTCACACCTTTCTCAGATCTGTGCTTTTGTTTCTCTTCATGACATTGTTTTTGCTTTTCTCATTCGTTGTATGCATGACTGCCTTTGAATGCACTTCCAGTTTGTCTTCACGGACACGAGCTCTGCGCCCGGAACGGCCAAGCGCGTCGGTTGCTTCGTCGAGGTATCTCAGCGTGCTTCTTTGACTTGACTTGTCTTGCATGCTTGCTTCTGCTCGCTGATGCGTCTCAGTAAGCAGTTTACATTGTCGGACACCGTCAGTCGCTGTCCGCCCTCAGCGACGAAGGCAGCATCTTGCTTTCAGAGTGGTTCCGTCTGATCGCATCGAAACAGCAGCAGCCAGCACGGTCGCAGCGTCGTTCTCCCTCTAGATGCACTGCTGCGCTACTGCCAACTGCTTCAAGAGCTCCCTCGAGCCAGAGTCGGATCCTGGTTAAGCTGGATCATCCATCGTTGCTGTAGCTCACCACCCTCGACGGACAGCATTCGCATTTAAAAACACGGCCACAGCATCCGTACGGACGACACCATGGACTCCGTCTGGTGCATCGACCCTGCCCTGCTTGTGAGCCGCGTACTGGTCGACTGACTTGCATGCTGGCCAAGCGCTGACCATGCAGCGGTCCCAATCTGCGCAGCATCGTCCAGGAGGTCCAGCGGTGCAGCTGACAGAAGCGGACTCGCTCTGGCAAGACATCTGTGCCGTGACTGCGGCTCATCGAGACGCGGCGCTGCGTCTGGGCGGTGGAAAGCGCGAGCTCCAGAACGCTGCCAGTGGCCACTCCTATCAAATGCAAGCCGCTGGACCGTTTTCATCTTCCAGCGGCTCATCGCCCGTGCCAAGCCTGGACTCTGCATGTTCAAGCACTCTAGCCGCTTCTTCAAGCTCTGTGCCCACCTCGGACATAGGCTCGCCAATGTCGTTGCAGGCTAGGCCATCGGACATCAAGAACGTATCAGTATCTTCCACGGACGACATGCTATGGCAAGCAGTGCTTGGTAGAGACCCTAATTTTGTAGGAGTGGTCTGGTACGGTGTCCTTTCGACCAAGATCTGTGAGTAGATTACTAGCTACCTGCGGAAATGCATGCTGTCTTCTTTGGTCACTACGACAGCTCTGACTAGGTCATTATGCTTGCCAACAGATTGTCGTCCGACATGCCCCTCTAGACGACCAGTTCGCCGCTCAAACATCCTCTTTTACGCGTCGTGCAGCGCCGCTGAAGAAGCAGGCTATCGCGCATGTCGCCGCTGCATGCCTCGCGACGCTCAGGACCCAACACTCGACCGCAGAGCCAAAGTTGTGGCAGCAATCAAGGACATCATTGAGCAAGCTGTGCGGTCCGGCACAACAGCGCCCAGTCTGCCTCTGCTGGCCGAGCAAGTAGGCATTAGCCAGTTTCATCTGCACAGAGTCTTCAAGCAGAGCACAGGCATGTCGCCAAAGGCCTATGAAGCACATGTCAGGGCAAAGAAGTCAGTGTAGTGGAGCAGTCACATCACAGAATCCGATCAAGGCAGCGCATTCCGCTCAATTAGCCTGGGCGACTTTCGGCGCAAGGCTTTGGAAGCTGCTACTGTTTGCGCCTTTCAGCCAGTCTGCCATCATACCGTCACGGCAATGACCGCGTCTACCTCCTCAGATACCCCACCTACACCGGCCCTACTCGTCTGATATTCATACTCTCCACTTTCCATTGGCCAAGGCATTCACCTCGCATAAGGGCAATTCGATCCATGTGGGACACTATGTCGCGCACATCAATGTGTCGGGCGTTGGTTGGGTCCTGTTCAATGACGAAAAGGTGCGTTTGAACGAGATTCTGAAGCAGGTCACCTTCAGCAAGAACGCTGATGGTGTGTTGTACGTGATTCCGCAGGTCGTCAAAGCTGATGGTGGAGCACAGAGCGCAGCTTAGCTCATGCCTTTTGCCTATCTCTACTTCTTCGAGGAGGTGCAAGATGAGCAAATGACGGCGTAGAGCAAGGAGACGGTCGAGGAATGAGACTGGAAATGTCTAGACGAAGTTCCGAGGTGGAAGTTGTACAACAGCAAAAGCCGCAATGGCCGACTTTGACGCAAATGACCTGCGATTCTCTACTTGCTCGAGCGATGCTGTCGATAGCGACGCGGCTTTGATGTACGAGTATGCAGCAAGGAATGCATGCATGCCAGCTGCTTAGAGTGAGACATACTGTAGAGGCTTGGATGGCAAGGAAGGTAAACCCCAGACATCCTCGCTCACCTTGGACACCGCCCAACAC
>QOZY01000202.1:0-38535 GCA_003351005.1 Cystobasidiaceae sp. HBUAS51001 | reverse complement strand
GCATGAGACTGATTGCCACAAGTGACGAGAGACACATGCAGGCAACACGGGCAAAGCATTACGATGAGCCTGAAAGGTCCTGGTCTGCTATGACACGTCGAATTCTGCTACGAGAGAACCCGCCGTAGTTGCTGCTTGCAGCCCTTCACACGATTGACCAGGAATGACAGAATGACAGACAAGCACAGTTGTATCACTGCGACAGCAGTCGCTCCCTTCAGACAACTATATGAACGCGTCCAGCACGCTTTGCCACACGGAGGCTACCAAAAGCACGTGCATCCGCCATTATGCAGCTTGTCTCCGCTCTGACAGCACGTCGACGAGGTCAAGCCGCTGGAGCGAGACACGTCAGCCGAGGCCCCGACTAGACTGACAGCCTGACAGCCGACTGGCATACGCGAAAACCTGGCAAATTGAGCAAGTTCATCGGGCAATCACCCAGAATTCGACACCTCTAGCTGGGTCAGCCAGCGGCTCGTCGAGTATGACGAAACACACAATCAAAGTCTCGCTTCCCTTGATAGCGAAGAGTATCGACCACGCGCTGCTGCACCCGTCTCTGAGCGATGACAAGATCGATGAAGGTCTTCAAGTGGCACGGGAACTAAAGACCGCCACGGCATGCATCAAAGCCTATTCCGTCCCACGCGCAAAGCACGTCCTGACAGGCTCTGGCGTCTTGATATGCCCAGTCATTGGGTTCCCCGCTGGCAATTCGACAACAGCTTCTAAAGTCGCCGAGGCTAGCGAAGCTGCCGACCTAGGAGGTCACGAAATCGACATGGTAGTGAACGTTGGCAAGGTTATTTCCGAAGACTGGACATATGTCTCAGACGAGATTCGCGCCATCAATCAAGCAGTAACGAATAGAGGAGCCATCTTGAAAGTCATTTTCGAAAACGACTACCTCGAAGACAGGCATATTGTCAAACTGTGCGAGATCTGCTCCGAGATTGGCGTCGCATTCGTCAAGACAAGTACGGGATTTGGCTTTGTGCAGGGCAAAGATGGGAAATATAGCTACGCGGGAGCGACGCTTCATCATCTCCAGCTCATGCGGAAACACACAGCGGATAACATCAGGATCAAGGCGTCAGGAGGGGTGCGGACATATGATGGCTGGTTGAACGCAAGGGCAGCAGGAGCAGACAGGATAGGCACTTCTTCGACGTCTGCGATATTGCAAGAGGCGAAAAGCAGAGGGATTGGCGAGGAAGAGGTCGAGGTGTCAGTAGATTTGGAGTAGGAGATTGGACCTGAGCAAGGAGTTGATGAGTGAATCGACAAGGAGGAAGAGATGTGATTACGAGAAAAGGCTACACTGGTAGAGGGACATTAGATCACCAGGCTATACAATCGACTGGGGATAGTCAAAAAGTCAAGCTGCGCAAGACGCGTCTCCAATAAACCGAATCAGCAAGCAACAGTGCCGGATGGCGATGATACGGTCTTCTTGGCACAGCAACTGAAGCTGCTGTTGCTGTATGCGCATTTCCTCGCTCCGTCTCTGTTTCGTCGCCCGAATCAGAAGCGTTGCCATCGATGTTACCCTCGAATATGCGCTGTTGGTACGGTGATTCGCCGAGCTCGTATTGCATTTGCGCCGAGAAGGCCTCGAAACCATGTGTTTGGCGAGAGGTTGCGTCTTTGGAACAACTGACGGATGATGTTGGCCGCGCTTGGCTGGTTGATTTGCAAACAATTAGCAACTGATGCCTCGTGAATGCGCGTGGATTTTCGACTCACTGAAAGACTGAGCCTGGCTGGTTAAGCATATCCACCACTTCTTCATCTACAGCAAAGATCTGTCTAGCAGCTCGTGCGATGCGTGATCCGCTTCCTGCATGAGCGAGCGAAGAATGCGGAGGAGCAATCCTTTCCTCGTGTGTGATGAGCTCTCTCGCCTTCCCCTTGCTTTTACTTCCTCGCAGTGCCGACGGCCCACTAGTCGCCGACAGTACACTCCCGCTCGTATTGCTTCGCTTGCTGCTCTTGTCCCTACTTCCAGCTTGGCGATGCCGCCGTTTCTGACCAGACGAAGAGGCCGATAAAGCTTGTGAAGGTGTACGAACGCTCTGCAGTGGTCGTCTTGGAGCTCGTGAAGGTCTTATACCCGCACTTATGGCGTCTGGGGCTCGCGCGAGGAGAAGCTCGTCGTAATCATCTTCAGAGCCAGATGTGAGTTCTGCTTCTGCTTCTGCTGCTCCTGCTGTCGTACTTTGCGTAGACACATTCTGCGGCGCGACATCGCTCATGCGGGACAGTGCTGCGGCAGTAAGAGTATTGCTACTGCTTGATCGCGCGTGTGCCCGCGCCTGGTCGAGATTATCAAGCTCGGGAAAGGTGTCTGGATGGTCGATGAAGAAAGGCGAAGCTGGTCCTTCAGAAGGCGAGCCGTCCGAAACGCTCAGCGAGCTGGGAAGAGACAGCAAATCCGTCTCATTGCCGTCGAATGCAGCGTGCGTGCTGCTGACGAGGTTGATGTTGGGCCTTGAAGACTGGATGGACGGTCTCGAGGAGCTCCTCGAAGCATGTGCGGCATGCCTAGCTTGACGGAGCTGCCTGCTGCTTCTCGTCCCCGAGCTAGGCCGTGAGCTGAGTTGGTGGACATCATCCTCCTCGTCCTCGAAGAACGACGACGCGTTGTCCAGCGGCCGTGGAAGGGTCGACCATCTGTCACTGCGCTCCTCGCCACCACCACCGCTTGTCGTCGGTGATCGGTCTGCGATAGCGACAGCGATAGCGCCATCAGCTGATGGGTGAGAGGCGTGGTGATGGTGGTGTGCGACGTGGTGCCAGCTTGATGAAGGCGTGGTGTCGCTGTACGGATCTGCCGCGAACGGGTCTGGCGGCGATGCAGCTTCAGCGTCTGGACGGATGATCTGCGGCTCGTGGGTGGTGCTGGATGGGCGACGAGCAGGGCGCGCAGGGGGGAACAGGATCCTACAAGTCACATGGAGCAGGTCAGAATGTGCGTCTGACTACGCCCCAGCTTGTTGCAATCACCCACCACGTCTCGTCCTCGATGCTCGTCTGGCCACTTCCGGAAGTGGCATGAGCAGCAGGATGAGCGGGAGGAGCAGCAGAGCCTGCAGTCAAGCCCGCACTGCTACTCTGCACCTCGTCCTCGTGCTCCTGGGCGTGAGTATGGCGGTGGTGCGCGCTCGCCCTGCTCTGCAAGGCTGCCATTGCTGTGTCTCCTGCGAGCTCGCTGCTCGCGCTGAGGTCGGGATTGGGTTGAGGGTGAGCAGCGAGGCAGTCGCAGCAGTGGAGCAAGGCCGGGCAGCTGCTCTCGAGGCTGTGCTTGAGTCGACGCTGTCTTGTGCTCGCTTCCTCGAGAGTCGTCCTTGGTCGAAAGCGCTGCTTTGTCCGCATTCACTGGCCTTGAAGTCGAGTCGCCACCTCGGTTGAAAGGCCGCCACCTGCAAAGAGAGCCAGGATCTGCAGAGAAAGTGTAGAGCAGAGCACACAAGCATCAGCACATTGGCATTGCCCTGATTGTGTATACTCTTTCATTCTAGTAATGACTCCACCCACCCTCTGCGCGACCTCCCTGCCGCCCGTATCCCAGGACGCCTCGACGACAGGCAGCATGCACTTGGTCACAAGCTCGTTTGCAAGACACGCATCGAGCGAGGTTCCCGCGCCAGGCACTTTGTTCTCTTCGCCTCCTTGAGCATCACTCCCACCAGATACAGACGCGCCTTCTTGGATTCGCGATAGAGGAATGTCTTTGGCATACCTCCGCCAGCGAACGGCGTTTGTGAGCAGCTTGAGCTGGCGCTGCAAGTACCGACTCCGTGCTTCAATCGCATCCATGTCGAGCGCGATGCTCGGGTGTGCAATCTCCCGCGCGCACTGGGCTTGGACATGCTCGAATTGTCGGATTGCACACTGCAACGGTACGAGGAAACCTTGCACGAGGTGCTGAGAAATAGATCCATTCAGCCAGCTGAGGAGCATAAAGAAAGAGACTTGACAAGCCACAAACTCACCTCGAAGCGCTGGTTGTTCGTCTCCACGCAGTAACTTATCTCTTCAACGACATGCAATGCTCTGCTCGTCATTTTCCTCGAAAAGGGATCATACGCTTCGACTGCAAGTTTGCGCAGTCGCGGCAGAATGACAGTCGCGACTGTCCCATTAACAACGCTTTCGTTTTCTGCGTCTCCTCCTGACAGCTTGGGCGCACTTTGAGGCTGAGAAGCGGCGATCTGCTCCACTTCGTCTTGATAGGCCGTTAGAGAGGCGTGCCAATCGTAAGCATCCAAACTAGCCGGCGAGGCCTGAAGTTCCTTGATCTGCAGATCACAAGCAAAGCCAGTATTTGTCAGTTTTGCAAGCATTCTAGATTCGCGGATCATTCCGTGAACGACCTAGCAAACTCACCCCCATCGGATTCCAACTCGCCATCTCAACGCGTGTCCAAAACTCCCACGTCTGAACAAGTGAAAGTCCCGCAAAAGCGTCTCTATAATCTTCCGGATATCTAGACCTCCATTCCAAAAACTTGAGCTTGACACCTTTGTTTGGGTCTCTGAATTCTTCGCTTTCTACATCTGCGAAAAGCATAGTGCGAGCATCTTCGAGCGCTTGACTTGCAGAACGTAGATCTTGTGCGTCGGAAGAGAGGAGCTCGTCGTCGCTTTCGAATCCTTCTGCGTCGTCATTGCTAACATTGTCGCGGCCTTGTCGCAGCGTTGCTCGTCGCTTCTGTCGCTCAAGACGACGAGTCCGCCGAGCGAGTGATTTGGGCGCAATATCATCTTCACGCCTGCTTCGGCCCATATCATCAACGTCCCCATCTGCGTCCATGTCCCCGTTTTCCCCTTGCGAATCCGACTTCTCATTGATAGCCATGATAGGCACGCCCGTAAATAGCGCGACATCGTCCGTATCGTCCCTATGTCTTCGGGAACCAATGATACCTTGCGTACGTTCCCTCTGGAACGCTTCATTATCCCTTTCCATCTTCTCCAATTTACCAAATTTAGCGGTAAGAAATCCAGCAACATCTTCAATGTAGCTTTTAAATTCTGTAAAGAATTCAAATTTGGAATTTATTGATTCGACTTGAATTTTAAGTTCTGCTTCTTGTGCTTCGAGAGAGGAAAGCTCGGCGTTGCTGTGGTTGAGATTTGTGCTATCTTGCTCGTGCTGTATGTTCAACTCGTCGAACGCTGTTTTGAGACGCTTCGAGGCGCCGTGTAGTGTGGGAAGGGCGACCTGTTCGGGGACTGGAGCGTGCGTCAAGGACTTGAGATCAGCAATGGGGTTCTAGGTCTGCTTTCCGCTTTTTTTCAAGAAGTAAAAGCATGCACTCACTCGGTGCAGGCCTGTACGGCTCGCGGTCATCATCCAGCCCATCACCTCCTCTGCGTCTATTCTGCTCTCCACCGCGTCGAATCTGTTCCATCTCCCATTCTCTCTCCTCCTCATCATCATCGTTCATCTTGCCACCTCCAGCGACTATAAAGTCATCTGCATCTCCATCCTGTCGGCCCTCGATGAGTGCTCTCATCTCCTCCTTTCTCTTTTTCGCCATATCTTTCCTACCCTTTTTACCCAGCGCGATACGCTCTTCAGCACCCGTATATGCTGCATACGCTTCATCACCTTCACCTAGCTCGTCTTCATCTTCTTCACGCACAAGACGCGATTCCCGAGTATTGCCAGAATTAGGCATCCCCACATCTAGGCTTATAAAATCAGACTGTGAGCGTATCCCTCTCCCGGAGTTGCTCTCGTCTTCGTCGTTGGTACCCAGTCCGTACTGTCCCAAGCGACGCGCGGTCTCACGGCGCGCTTTGGCGGCATTGATGGCACTCTCTGTGGGTAGGATGCTCGTTGATGGCTGGCCCGGAGCCGTGAGAGACGTAGTCTGGGCATCCTCATCATCGTACATTGTCGTGTAGTCATCGTCCTCGTGCGCTTGGGTCTCGGTATAGCTGTCGCTGGCAGCATTGCCGGCAGGTCGTGGAGCAGCGACATTGGCAGCTTTGAGCTGGTCGAGATAGTCGCGCGAGTAGCTTGGTCCCGCTGATGATTGAGCTGGAGAGGCGACTATCTTGTTTGCGAGTGAGGATATGCTGGCTGCTGAGAGGGAATTGGAGAGTGCTCTGGGTAGTACATCGTCCGTCAAGCGAGTCACCAGAGTGGGGGCGACGAGCGTGTCATACAAGCAAATTGTATAGCATCAGCGCAAAGCCGCGAAGCTCGGCCATTTACATAAGCGACTCACTTTTCTGCTGCTCTGCTTACTGAGCTGCTGGAGCCCAGCCCTCGACTCGGCATGCCAGGCCGTTTGTTCTTCTTGATCCCTCCACTTGCAGTGGCGGCCGAGCGTTTGACGTATGAAACAGAGTCATCTGGGTCGTCCTGCGCTTCTCCATCGCGCATGGACGTGTCAGCGGGGTCGTTATTATCCTCTGCGTCAAAGCTGAGTGCCAGTCTTGAGCGAGAGGCAGATGCAGTCCCAGGATGTTGCTGCTGCTTTTTTAAAGTCGACGAGGACGTGCTCCCTCCGAGTGCATTGTTGCGGTTCCTCGACTTGGATGCGGATTTCTTGAATATGACGGCTGACGAGTCTGGATCGTCGTCGTTGCTGGTGCTCGTGTCCAGCATGCTGTTGCTGTTATCCTCATCATTACCTGCTGCCACCCTTCTTGACCTGTCCCTGTCCTTGTCCTTGCCCTTGCTAGCCCTGCTCTTGAACGAGGGCGTGATGTTGAGCGCTGGCTGCTCGTCGTCGTCGATGTCCATGGTGTATATATCCAAGCAGCACTCTGTAGTGCGAGTGTCTGTGTCTGGTGCAGATGCAAGCAGTGTTCCATGAGAATTGCAGCACTGGTCCATGAATATTCGAGGTTGATCGAGGACAGCCAGCAGCGTCACGGCATGTACGACAGCAGCACAGTAGGCGAGTACAGCATGCACGCAGTGCATACTATAGAGTATACCACTCTGCGTGATCACCCAGCTCGCTCTCGCACTTTTGCAGCTGACCGCCACGCACGACGCACCTCTGCTCTGGACCACCATCATCGTATAGTCACACACACACACGCACGCACACACTCAGCATGGCCGCAGTTGCATCTGGCAAGCCCCGAGGAAGACGGCTACGCAGGGGGACTCGGACAGAGGTGCGCCAGTCCCTTGCCCTGTTGTGCATTGTGCATGTGGCACCCAGCTGATGGCCATGCTCGACTGGACATTGAACACCATTGAACACACGCGACAGGACTACCTCGCCGCTCTCTCGGGCGAGCATGCACCTCCAGACAACCGCTCATCCTCTCCACGCGCATCCACGTCGGCATTGCCTGGCTCGTCGTCGTCGTCGTCGTCGTCGTCGTCGTCCCTCGCGAGCATAGAGTCCCCCTTCCAGGTACAAGAATACCTCACAATGCTCGTAGTCGACAATCCACACGATATAGAGCGACTGGTACAGATTCCCCGGTGGAGAAAGGCCTCGAGCAGCGCGTCGAACAGCGAGGAAAAGGGCAAGCAGGCTGCTAGTACCTCGACAAATGGGTCACCCCTAAAAGGCGACAATGGACAAGAGGCAGCTCAATCGCTCGTCGAATCAGACAGCGAAGACGACTATGATCATGTCGACCGCGATCTATGGCTATACGAGCATCTCCGGTGCGTCTACCACAGCCTGTCCAAAAACACGTGCAGACCGCTGCATGACAAACGTCAAATACCCAACATGCTTAGAAGACAACGGCTGACCATGTACAATCCCATTCACGTATCTGTACTTGTTCAACATCGCCTGTCACGAACAGCCGCCTCGCCATCGACCTCTCACAGCCATTCGTGCTCACCCTCCAAGAACACTGCTCCCGCGAGACATGCCCAGAGATGAAAGCCGGCGAATGGCTCTATCTCTGCGCCGCACATTCGACAGCCAACGAGGTGGGTTCAAGGCAAAGCGCATAGCCCTTTCAACACTGGCAGCGTCTTCGGGCGATGGTGATAATTCCTTTGCTGATGGCTATTATTGTCTTGGGAATCCTGACTACACGCGTGTTATTGCGCCGCTTGGCTCGACACTGCTCTTTTACACACGCAGACCGAATGCTGCGCTATTGACTACATCACGCACACCCTCGACGGCGCAACTGCGCTTCTCAACTCGTCGCGCTATTTCCCCAGCCGGTAAGTCCTGGGCATCGCCATCCAGCTCCTTCCAAGCGTGTCATGTACTGAATATTCATCTATTCCATTCTGCGCCTGTACCATGCACTCCATCATGCAACATCAGGCTCAACGTCCCCAATACCTCTTTGAAGCACTTCACCTCCATCGCCCGGCGTTTGTATCGCATCTTTGCACACGCTTGGTACCACCACCGCGAGCTTTTCGACATCTGTGAAGCTTCCACCTCTCTGTATGAGAGATTCTTGGCGCTCAGTCTGGAGTACGAGCTTGTGCCGCGCGAATTGCTAGTGGTGCCCTCGCAGCGCGAGCAACAGGCGCAGGAAGTGCAGCAAGAAGAGGGAGCTGAGCGAATAGACAGTAGCGGGAATGCGAATGCAGACGCAAGGAACAATGCAGGCCCTACCGCCGCTTCTTCGCACAAGGATGTCAAGGCCGTGGCTGAGACGATACGACGCACTATTATAAGCAGGCAAGAGCGCGATAATGCCGCTGAAGAGGAAATGCATGCGCAATTTGAGCGTCGCATCCTTGAGAAGAGGGGCATTGCAGGAAGCTCCGCGGCGGCGGAACGAGCATCTTCACCTAGCATCACTTCTACTGGCACTGCTGCAGATGGGGCGGAGGGACGAGTATCAACGACGAGCACGACTAGTGCGACGACGACTTCTCGAGCTGGCACAGGCGCGGGTCGGACATCCAGCGAGCGCAGGCTGTTTGGCGCAGAGATGGGCGACGAGCTCGATATTCTCGATGCGGACGATGATGACGAAGATGAAGATGATGACTATGATAGCAGCAGCGACGATAGTTCTGCAGAAGAGGACAAGAGGATCGATAAGACTATGCCGGTGCATGCGTATGCTATTCCCGCTCCCGTCGAGCCTGTCGCAAATGGGAAGGCGGCGGAGGTCGAGGCAGAGCAAGGCGTAAAGACTGGCGCTGCCGAAGGTGGATATGCGAGCACCAAGGCAGTACAAGTTGATCAGAAGGAGGAAACGAACAAGACTGAAGAGACTGAAATTATTGCAGAAGCGAAATGAAGCCCGGCTTGAGCAGTAGAACTCGCTAGTTCCACGCCCGGCAAGAAGTGGATGGTCGACCTCCTTGTATGGAAGTGTACCTCGAGGGAAGTGGGGCAATGCTACTTGCTGGTAGGCTCATGCCAACGGGCAATGAAAGATCAAAGGGGATATTCCCCAAGTCTTCCACAGCCTTTGTGGCAAGAGTGTAGCTTCTTCTTCGTGTCTTTGCATTGCACACTCAGCGGTTGCGAGGTTAGTAGTTAATCAGAGTTGCACACTGTATAGCTCGCCAGCAGCACACACTGTGCTTTGTGGATGTGCTCTCCAGCTGGGAGTGGTGGCGACTCTACATGCCCATGCCCATGTACAAGGGGAGCAACACTGCTCTCGAGCATCCCAACCAGACCACGTCAGACAACACGAGTGTTCGTCATCAGCGTACATTCATCCTACATACAGTCTGCCACTGTGTCCCAGTCGCGCTGCTCTGCTCTGCTCAAGCATCCATCAACACCATGGACAGCGACACGGACAAGGACACGCACACGCACAAGCACAAAGCACGCAGCGACCTGACGCAGCAGGACATCGCCGTGCTCGCCAGTCTGCAATCAGATAACAGTGCAGATGAAGACGTCGCTGCCCGCCTGGACGGCCTCGACGACCCTGCCTCTGTGACATTTGCGCCCACGCTGGGCACAGCGACGTGGTGCGATGGACTGCTGGACAAGCACAAGGCGACACACGACACACTGCTCTCGCACGCGTGTAGAGCGTATGCCGCACTCGCCATGCGCGTCGTCAGACACCCTACAGACATCGGTGCGCTGGCATTGTCCTTGAACTACATTGAAAGACCCAGCTGAACTGCTACCTTTTTGCCACCCATCCTACATGGCTATTATATCCACATGTCGACGTACGCAGTCTTCCTCACACACATCATCACCTACACATGCACCTCCCTCCCATCCGCCCTCGTCCTCTTCCGAAACTTTACATACACCCACGCTCTCTTGCACGCTCTCTGGACCGCATATTGTGCCGGACCGTTTACACTCCTCATGCACAATCACATTCATCAGAATGGCCTCTTTAAACCGAGTTGGAGCTGGTTGGACACGGCGTTCCCGTATCTCTTGTGCCCTTTCCTGGGCCATACTGTGGGTCTCTCGCAGTATGCCCTCCTGCAGAGAGGCAGCATGACCTGACACTGGCACTCTTTACTTCTGTGCATATCCTTCTTCTCGCACCAAAATACTTCGACACCACCTCCTACGACGCCTTACTAAAACCCCTTGCCTCACATGCATATTCCTTTACCTCTCGCAGTGGAATTCGTACTACTACCACCACTGCAAGATGCACCACGTCGAGTCCAACGGACCAGACGACATCTCCAGCACCCTTCGTTACCAACGTGATTCCTTCCCGCATTTCGCGCACTATCTATCCCGCTTCCTGTTCACTCTCTGGATCGAGCTGCCTCGTTATTTTCTCTCCAAAAAAAGATACAATTACGCTTTCAAGTCTTTCACTACCGAGATTTTCAGCTATGCTGCAATCTTTGGCCTCTTGTCTAGGCAAGAGACGAGAGCTCCTGCGATCGTCGTCTTTGTCATTCCCCTCGCACTCATGAGAGCTGCCATGGCACTTGGAAACTGGGGCCAGCACGCCTTTGTAGACGAAGTGGACCCTACTTCAGATTTTAGGTCCTCGATTACCCTCATCGACGTAACTGTAAGTCGCGTCTTGAATTCATTCATCCATCCTCGGGTGCCCCATCCGCACTTGAATTCAGATAGCTGACATTCGGACCTCACCTTGTACTGTTGCAGTCCAATCGCTTCTGTTTCAACGATGGCTATCACACTTCTCACCACTTGCATCCACGACGACACTGGCGCGCTCATCCTGCATCTGTGATTCGACGGAAACAAGAATACGCCTCTCAACACGCTCTGTTCTTCTACGATATCGACTTCTTCGCAATCAGCTTTGCGCTATTTTACAAGAAGTATGATATGCTGGCGGGGAAATTGGTGCCCGTTGGTGCGCAGAAAGAGCTGGATATACAAGGACGAATGGAGATGCTCAGGAGGAAAGTGGGGAGATTCAGTGAGGACGATATCAGGAAGCATTGGAAGCTTTGATTGTCGAAAGACAACTGCACACCTATCGCTTGCATCATCATGGACACTTTCAGTCACGACGAAGGCACGACTCATCTGCACAACTGCCCGTCGGACTCGCACACACCGACCTTTGAGCTGTACAATGGACACTACAGCTACGAGTATAGATGGCATTTAGACGACTTGAGAATGAGATTCGACGAAGACGCGCCGTCACTGTTTAGTAAATGCCTGGTGATAGCAACGCCAGGATATTGCGGCGCGACGACCGAAATAACGAGCTGAAGCAACAACTTCTTCGCTATTTTTTGGTACAAGACACAGCAACGCAATGCTGAGGGATTATCAATGCCCATGGGGCATTGCTGCTCATTCTCACCAAGGCAAAGGAAATAGAACTTGACGGGCTGATTGCTGATTGATTACCTACACGCGCACGATCTCCCTGCCAATAAAGTCGATTATATACAAGAGTATCTCAAAATGTCCCCTGACCTGATCTCCGGTTTCACGCAAACTGGAACAGCTTAAAATCCTTCCTTCCGTGGCATGGTCACGGAGGACATGCCGCCACGCCGGCAAATGATGACGAACTGGGACCGCAAGTTGAACCAAGCACGAACCAATCCTTCTTTTCGCTTTGTTTCAAAGCGTGTACCGGAAGCCAGGCGTGGAAAGCAGGATTTTGCCGTGGTCGCGGGCTTGTCGATTTTGCGAGCGGAAGTAAAGCATCAGGATACTGGCCACGATCAGGATGGTAATCTGCGCAGCAACTGTTACGAAGACAAGACACGGTCAGTGACCGTGCAGACTCTACAAGAAAATTCCTCAAGATGGTTTCGCCACTTACCGGTAGTCCAGAGGCCAGGCTTGTATCCAGTCCGGGCATCTTGCTGCCTGAAAGCAACGGATGCAATGATACCACCAATACCACCTCCACCGACGGTGACGGCAGATGCCACGGCGCGGGAGGTGTAGCCTCGGATGTTGTTCTGCGACCATGCCATGACAGCTGGGATGTTGGACTGGCAGCCTATTCACCACAAGCGAAAGTCAAGACTGTCAGCAAAGCAACTCTATCGACATATCGAAGAGGGAGCGCACCGATGATGGCGAGGAAAGCACCAAAGTAGCGTGGTCCGGTACCCTTGGTCTAATGCACAATGAATCGATATTCAGAAAGTCACACAGATGTGGCAGCAAGTCAACTGGTTAATCACTCACGTAGCCGAGGATGATGGAGCCAGTTGCCGAAATGACAGCGCCGGCCAAGATGTATGGACCACGCATTTTGGTCTTGTCAGATGCCCAGGCGGAGATCACTAAGGTTGCAGAATGGTGAGCTATCTAACGAAGACAGGACTGGACGAAATCTTCGAAATAGACTCACTTCCGACAATAACGGCAGTGATGTAGGGCGGTGCGGACAGAAGCTGCGAATCACGTGAGTTGAAGCCGAATTCTCGAAGAATGAGAACCAGGAAGTAGCTGAAGGCTGTGCACCAGGCAACAAAATCGAGTCAGCACTTGTACTCGTCTTTGTATTTCTGTAGCAGAGCCGGACTGACCATATGCAGGGAGGGTCGAGCAGAGGAAGAGCAAGCCCATCGCCCAGATCTTCCAGTTGCCCAGAGCCTTGAGAACACCGGGAATCGTGAGATGCTCGTTGTCAAAGTCCTTTCGGTCGGCGTTGATGCGGTCCTCGATGAGTTGTCGCTCTTCAGCAGTCAAGAAGCTGGCCTAGATATTTTTGAAACAATGGTCAGCCGCAGCAGGGCTTCCTGAATGGTCATTGCAGGAGCGTACCTTTCCGGGGAAGTTGGGAATGACGGCGTAGCCAATGAATGCAGAAACGATAGTAAGGAGACCCATCACTGCGATTTGAAAGCAAAATTCAGCTCATCCTCCCTTGTCTTGTAGTGTACACACGCACTGATAAAGATCCATCGGTAGCCAAGCATGGGACCGCCATTGTAAGTACCGAGTCCGCCCATTTCAGACTACAAGCAATTACGAGAAGTGAGTTAGAGCGTATTCAAGCTACACAGGACCAAGCAACCTCCTTTTGAGGTATCAACTCACGAAGCCATACGCAATAATATTCGAGAAACCAGAAAAGGAAGCGCCAGAGAGGTAGAATGCTGAAATGCGCTTCTGGAGGTCATGGCGAGAGTACCAAGAGGAAATCAGGAAGACACTGCCTGGGAAGAGGAAGCCTTCGAATGCGCCGAGGGGTACACGGAGGCCTGCAAGGGTTGTCCAGCTCTTTGCGAAGCCGTGGCCCAGCATGGCGAGACCGAAGAACATGGTGCTGGCGAGGTGAATAGCAATCCCCTCAGCTGATTCCCGGTACGACAATTGGCCGACGTGAAGCCTGTACTCACGCTGTAGGAAGCCATAGTCTCGGGCTACAGAATCAGACAAGGCTCAGAGTCAGTGGCGTGGCAAGACGTGAAGGACAAAAGCCAAGCCAAGCTAAATCTGCGGGGCAGCATCAAAAGCAAAAGGAAGACATACTGGACACCAGCTTTCAAGGCCAAGTTTGCTGGGATTTCCGTGATGATGTACGGGATGAAGAAGAGCATGACGATAATGGTGTAGCGGTTGCCGATGTTGGTTCCAAGTTCGCGGTCCATGCCAGAGACACGGGCGTTTGGCAGGTTGGTTCGGTCCATGAGCGAGCATGCGTACATGAAGCCTGGAAGGTCGAAGTCATCAGATTCAGCGAACCAGTCCCCACTGCAGACGCTGCTGTAAAACGAGGCGCACCCAGAGCCGGGATGAGCCTGAGGTCGATTCTTCGGATAAGACGTCTTTCTGCGTCGGATCCCTTGCCCAGGTAGTCCGAGTGGTCTGGTGCGGGCGAGCTGGACGCGACATGGCTTCCGCTGCGGGCGTCGTCAAAGTGGTCGCTGTGCAGCTTCTCGGCGTCGTGGCCGTTGGCGGTATTGTGCTGCATGGTGTCGTACAAGTGGGTGTGTCGCTTGCTTGCTTGCTTGCTTTGCAGGAACTTGAGCAGGTAAGGTACGAGTGGATGGGCTCAAGCCAGGACCAGGCCAGGACAAGGTCGACGGTGACAGGACGGAGCAGAGACAAGAGCAAGTGCCCAGCGCAGAGTCCAGCAAGAGGACACGCACAAGCCAGGCCAGGGCTGATCCCAGTCTCGCTCGCTCAGTTCCCTCCGGAGCCCCAGAAAAGGCACGGGCAACGTCAGCCCAAAGCACGCGGAGAGTTGCCAAAAGGCTTGGCGCCCGCTTATTGCGCTTGCCGGAGAGCCGGAGCCCCAGGAAGAGGCGCACAGGAGCGGCCAGCCAAGCGTTTGGATTGGCACCGCGTGACGCGCAAGGGAGGAAGCAAGGTTATGCGTGAACACGCTGACCGGCTCACGCTTGCTCGCGGTCGCCGGAACGCGTGAGGCGAGCGTTTATCGTCGTGCAGAAAGGGCCTGGAGCAGCGAGACGCTCGAGGAGCCGCAGAACTGATGCGCGGTGATACGGCGCATCATTATTATTGGCATGGATCTGCCAACTCCCATCAATGTGTTTGACATGCTCGTCCTGCTGCATTGCTTGTTATCGAGAAACGTATGCCCGCTCGAGTAACGGTCCTACAGATATCCGACACAAGCGGTTACCGTCGGCCTCGAACACACGCACGCGCTAGTGCTTGCAGCGGGAACACGACTGACCGTTGAATATCTTCCCTTTGACATTTTGGTGACATGCAATAGCGCACATGCTCCATGTCCGACACCATCGCATTCACGCTGACCCCTCCCTCCTCTCCTCCC
This sequence comes from Cystobasidiaceae sp. HBUAS51001, assembly GCA_003351005.1. Lineage (NCBI taxonomy): Eukaryota > Fungi > Basidiomycota > Cystobasidiomycetes > Cystobasidiales > Cystobasidiaceae > Cystobasidiaceae sp. HBUAS51001. Next base: position 23,413 of record QOZY01000202.1, on the reverse strand, counting down.
ACCCTCCCATCTACGCCGCCAGCTGAGGCTTCAAGACATCCTCCGCATTCGCAAGGATACGGTTGACATGCACCGTGTACCCGACCTCGTTGTCTGGGAACGGGCCATAGAAGCGCGACCTATCCCACTTGTACAGCGGCTCCTGTGCGCGAAGGCGTTCGATGAGGTCTGCGTTGGCTCTGTCAAATGGGAGAAGCAGATGCGTCAGCCACATCAAAGTCACACTGACTCGACTTGCAAGTAGAAGGGAAACATACACAAAGAACCTTCCAAACGCGACCAGGTCATAGTCTCCTTCCAAGATGCCTTGTTCATAATTGTGCGGTCCATACCCGCCAGCAGCAATGACTGGTGTCGTGCGCAGGGTCTTTCGGAACGGCGCGAGGGTCAACTCTTCAGGCTTGACGTCTGGAAGGTCTGCGAACTTCTCTGCGGCAGTCTTGAACTCGTCAAAGCGAGGTTCGATGAGGTGCCTATGTGCGGCAGATGAACATGATGTCAGCTCGAAACCCTCCCTCAAATTGTCCCCAGATAACGCCTGATCTCAGCAGTGGATCCACTCACACATAGGCCAAACCGAACTTCTCGAGCTCGCCGCAGAGATATGTCCACTGCTCGACACGGTGCCGACCGTGCGATTCATTGAACAGCGCAAAGGGCGAAAGGCGAACACCGACGCGATCTGCCCCAATTGCTGCGCAAAGCTTTTCGACGCATTCAATTGTAAACTTGCAGCGGCCCTCGATACTGCCACCGTACGCATCTGTGCGCGTGTTGACTGCGAGCGGAAATAGGCAACATCATCAGCTCACCCGCATTCGCTGGCCTAGATGTGTGTGCGCACTATTGTCGTGATGGAATTGATCAAAGAGATAGCCATTGCCAGCATGGATCTCGATTCCGTCAAAGCCAGCTGCACGCGCATTGAGAGCTGCTTGCACAAAGTCTTGCTGTGTTGCGTGAATCTCGTCTACTGACATTGCGTGCGGCGTTTCAAAGTCGACAGGGTCTACGTCGTTCCACGCGAATCTGTTCAGCGACATTCATAAGACCATCAGATCCCATATTGAAATGCACAGGTCTGACCAAATTTGACGTTCAGCGATACTCACTTGCCAGACATGCCATTTTCAGAACTCGAGACGGGCTTGTGACCAATGAGGACTGAATGTGTTGTCCGTCCCTGGTGCCAGATCTGACAAAAGAAGACGCCTCCCTTTTTGTGCACTTCTTCCACGATAGGCTTCCATGCCTGTTGCTGCTCTTGCGTGAATGTTCCTGGGATACCAGAGAGACCGCTTGCTGCGATGGAGACGGGCCTACATGAGTGTAAAGCGTGCTCAGGCTGCTGGGGCGTATTGCACTCCAAGAGCGAGACGATCACTCACGTTGCTTCGGTGATGAGAAGACCGCCTGGAGTTGCTCGTTCGCTAAACAGCACCATGTCAGTCAACCGCCAGTGCCTTCACGTGCCTGCTAGGCGGCCAAGACACACGTGTAGTACTGCTTCATGAGGTCATTGGGCACCCATGTCTGCTTTGTCACGGTGCTCTTCGTGCCACGGTTGCGAGTTCTGCGGGAAGCATTGTCGTAAGGTGTTGTACGCTATGTTGCGCAAAGCAGTCAGGGTGCTGGCCGTGACTTACAGTGGCGCGAGGACTATCCGGTGCTCAAGCTGGCTGCGGATGAGTGTGCAATAATCAGACGGGATGCCTTGATACTTCAGCGCGTAATGATGTTGCGCTCACTTGCTGCCAATCCTGAAGGGCGACCACGCTGCGGTCATGGCTGCGTTCTTATCGTGTACGTTCGTAGCGAAGGGTGATCGAGGAAGTCAGGCGACGGCTTTCAAAATCCTCGAATGTCAGAGTCTGTAGCAGATCTCGGTAGATGTGCTGTGTTTGATGGCATAAAGACAGGCTGTCAGTTCATCCAGCAAGTCAGCTATAGGTCCCGCTGCCCCCGAGCCAACGACGTCCCGGGGGCCAAGTCGGCACACCCGTCGGCGGGCGCGGCCAGTCATTCCAATTCCAGTCAGCGGTGGCGCTTTGCGATAACACGATGCCCTGATTGCAGAGAATCATGACTTTCTATCGTTCTTCGCCATCGGTATCACTGTCTGTGTCCGAGTCTGCGGTCAAGTACCCGTCAGAACATTGCTCGTTCGCAAGCATCGACAAGGTTTCCTCATACTACGCTACAGCTATAGACATATGCCAAAACTGCTGGTCGACGCCCCGGCGTTGTTGTTGGCACTCTTCAGCCTTCAATCGGTGAAAGCCAGTTCGGGCCTGCAGGCCAGATTGTCCAGCGTTCGTGGCTCGCTTTGCTCCTGCGCCATCGCCATCGCCTCTCTAGCTTCTTCCTTGAGCTTCATCTGTTCCTCGAACCTCTCGATGCTCCGATGAATATGCTCGAAAGCCAGCAAGTTGAGCGAGTACGATCCAAACATGTTTTCCTCCATGTCACGCAGGGTGAACATCCAAAGCCCAAACGCTTGTCCAATGATGCATCTGCCTTCCTCTTCGTCGTCCAGCTGATCCGGGTCATACATTGAGAGCTCTTCCCGGATCTGGTTGAGAAAGTTGCTGATGTACAGAGTGAGCCTCATGCCCTGTTCGTGGCGATTAGGACTCCTCCCAGGAGTGCCGACCATTGTCAGCCAGATCTCCTCTTCGTTCAGGGAATCTGCGTCGTCGAGCCTGAAAGTGTGCGCACAGAAATTCATGTGACGGTAGTATTCATGCCTCATACGGCTGATCTTGTCGTCCATCGCATGCTTGTACGTGTTGAAATCTGGAAGGTGCCTATGTGGGTCTGGCAATCGCTGCACGGCTTGCTCGTACGCTGACAATCTGCCTGGATGGTCTCGAGAAGGGAAGGAGTCGAATGGATTCTTATCGAAGGCTAAGGCGAACATCGCTTGAGCTCGACGATGCAGTCCAAATAATGGATGATACTTACAGGGCAAGCTGCCATCATCCGTCCACTTTGGCAAAACCAAACAGGTGAGCCAAATGAAGCAGATGCATGTGCAGAGCGGTCTTACCTTGACGTATGGAAGCTTGATGTCTCTGAACAGCCTGCCCAAAAAGCCCGGGCTCTCGTAGGTTTCCTCGCCCTCGATTCCTCGCGACATAAAGTCTGGTATCTTCTTCGACTCCGACATTGGGATGTCAAAAAACTCTACTGGAGTTCCAGACTAAAGTTCAAGAAGGCATTGGTGAAGGGTCATGCTTTCGGTAACATCTGTACTGACCTTAGGGAAATCGACGGCGACACTGTACAGCTGAGCCAGCTTCTGACAGCGAAGGTCCTGCGAGCCCAGGATGGCAGTGTCGGAGATACAGAGCCATCGGTTGGCGACGATGCCCATATAGTCGTTTTTCTTTGGCAGAATCCGGGCTTAGCTGGTAATCCTCGCTTTGCGTTACAAATCACGCGCGTACCATGTATTCGCAAACCTATGGAGAAGAACGTAAACACCTTGATTTCCTGAACGAAGTCGACGACGGCGACTTACAAAGTCAGCAACATCGTTTACGTTCGCTGGTCTGTCCAGCTGCCACCTCCTGTCGTTTCGGCCGGAAACATCAACTTGTGCCTGAGAGCCTTTCTGTGGCCCACGCACTTGGCTGGTGGATAAGCTGCGGGATCTACCGTCCGCCTAGGCATGAGAGCTGCTTGAGCCTGCGTAATTACGTTGTCTGTAGTGGCGAACAACGATCAGAGAAGCAATATTACCTTCCTCTGCCTTCGAGAAGACTTGGCTCACACATGTCACCTTTGAGAAGAGACAAGAAATATCAGCCAGTCGAGACTCATAGGCAAAAATGACCGACTCGCCATCCAGGTCTCCTCCACTACTTTATATGTCAGCGTGATAGTTGGTCCCGAGCGTAATAATCTCGAAATACTCACGCCATCTTGTCCTGCTCGGGTCGACTCCCTTGCCTACTAAAGATGATGACATTGGTCTGTTCCTTCAAGAAAGCAGACGTGGGTGGTCCGACTGCCTTGAGCAGTCTCACATCTCCGGGCCACATCTGCAATGCATTTCATGTCACTTAATACGAGCGGGCTGAAGCATGAGGAACATGGCAAGTCCACAATCGCAGAGACTCAAAATAGTCCAGATGTCACTCACCTGTGGACTTCGAGTGACCGTCACCGTGCCAGATATATATTGCGTTTCAGTATTTCCCTTTTCCGGCTTGATGCAAATAAACACCTCGCCAGGAGCAAGGACGTTGCTCTCGTCGACGCCTCCGACCAAGGTATAGCATCCAGGTACCCTGATGCGTGACTTGTACTTCAGATTGCGGAGGACCTTGATGGCGGCATACGTCAAAGCGCATTGCAAGAACTTGGCAAGACCTGAAGGCAGCATGGCGAAGGCCAGCCTGTGCTTTGAGAGCAGCCGAAAGACGCCTGGCGCGTGAAAAGCAGATCCGAATCCAGCCTGGTCGAGCCATTGGCTCGCAGACGTGATGCTGCGCATGCCATCGTATACAGCTTGCTCTGCCTGCCTTTGTAAAAGTAGTATGCTTTCGAAAACTGGAGGACAAAACAAGCATTTAGTATAATATTCCAGGTGTCACATTACCAAGACTTGACCATTACTTACGTACGCCGAGGTCTTCCAAAATCTTGATCAGCGGTCTATTGAGGTTAAATCCTTTCGGAGCAACGAACGCCTCTGCGACTTCGATCTCGGTCGACCTTCCAGAGAACTTGACCATTGACGGTCTGAGCTGCAGCTTCAAGCCTTTGAGCTTGGGATCGACGAATACCATGCCTGTATTGCAAGTACCGTACACTTGAGCACACTGCGATACGGTCTGAACCGAAAAAAGGCGCCCAGCTTACCTTTGCATCCGGCAATGCGAATTTGCAGCGCGCTAGCCTTGTTCTTGTGCTTGGTCACGTTCGATTCGATGTTCTGCAACACTGCATCTGCAAGCTCCCGCGAAATGCGACCAGCGCCACTGGGTGGCGCAGCCGACAACATCGGTCAAACGCACGTCAATTGCGAGAAAGCAGTGGAATACTCACTCGGTAAAGGTCTTGTCGTTTCTCTTCACATCTGATATTTTCCTAATATGCTGAACATCTACTTTGTGACCTCGATGCGTTGCGGAAAACGCCTGGCTCATTCGCGCGGCACTACCGAACGAGAGAAGGACATAAGAACAGAAGTGATTTGTCATGGAAGAGAAAGAACCTTACTATAGAGCAGGGAACCTGATGACATGCCTGCAATTTACGGTCAGAGTGCCCGACTTGAGTAGCGTTGCTCAGTAGTAGGCAATTGGCGGCGCTGCTTACTCAAAGTTACCCAAGCTATCTCGAATGCCTTGCGGGGTGATCAGGGTGTCATTGGACTTGAAAGAGCACATGAACCATACTGTGCCATCTCGCAAGCTGGACTGAGAGTAAGCGAGGAATTCGAAGCGTCTGCCAGCGATGATGATGCCCTCTTTCAAGCTAGAGACATCCAGTAAGCGAGTAGTCGACAAGCGCATTCACCAGTTTCAGCTTGCAATCCAGCAAAAGCAAGCATACTGTAGTAGTCAAGGCCACTCACGCTCGTCCGTACCGCTCTTTGAGGAAAGCGAGAACTTCCCAACTCTTGTTGCCAAGGAAGCTATTCGAGCCAAGATCTTCTTCTACGAGCGAGACGCGCAAGAAATGCTCGCGGTAAGTTCTGTACTGTCTCAAGATGCGGTTCGAGCGTTCCCAAGTGGGTCCATCGAGGTGCATTGCGGTCGGAGTGATGTCGACCTGGTGCGATAGTGCACAGCAAAAGAACAAGGCCCAGCAGGTCCTGTTCAGCTTCTTTCAAGGGTACACCACAACCGCTGTCAAAGGCTCTGCTCACAGAAGCGACTTCTTGGAAGCTCTCGTCATCGATGCTCATATATGGCATCGGTGCGTGAGCGTAAGCCGTTGCGGTCCCAACTCTGTCCCTCAGATTGATGGGATGAAAGTTCTCGTCCATTCGATCCTAAGAATGAGCTAAACTTCAGCATACTTATAGCGACGGAAAGCTAGAATACATGCAAACATGCTTACTTCTACGCGAATATTGATCAATTGATCATCGCATGCTAGTCTTCTGAGCGTTCTGATCCGTATCCCCGGACCATCATCTGGGAAGCGCTCCTCGATAAGCTGATGAACCTCGAGCAGCTCGATGGGGTCGAGGGCCCCATTGGAGAGCAGTCTCTGCAAGTGCAGCAGTCACGCCAATCATCAGCTTTAGTGAAGTGCCAGAGGCCACTGGGCCTCTGTGTGCGGCTCGCGCACCTGATACTGGAAAGCCAGAGGAATAGGCATTGATTGAAGCAATTGCTCGACCTGCTTGAGCGCTGTGCTCTTGAATCTCCTCCACTCTGACGTCAGCAACTGCTGCTCCCAAGGGTTAGGCAGCTTGTACAGCGTTGCCATCTGCTCCAGCGCGCCGACGATATTGTAGCCTGTTATCCAAACGTGCTTGAGGCAATATGGAGAGATATGCGGCTTGTGAGGGAGTTGATGTAGGCGGTACCGTTCGGCGGTTCCCCTCTCATTGTACTCGATTAAGACTGGCTGAGACAATCGGATAAGCACGTCTTGGTGCTCGCCTCTGTTCATCGGACGAGGCGCTTGGTCGGCTTTACCATCGCCGATGTCGATATTTTGGGCTTGCGTCTCTGCCATTCTACTCGTGTGCAAGCGGGGTTTGCTAAACGATGGAGCCCAATATATCTTGTCAATTGTTCGTGCAGCCAAACGAAATCTGAGCTGCTTTTCAGGGTACAAGATCTTGACCAAGATCCCTCGAAGCTGGTTTCGAAAGTCGTAGCACACGTATGCCCGAGTGTCGTTCTTGTCTTTGTCGACGCAATAGGCAGCGTGCTCGGATACAAACTTTGCTTCGCGGTTGATGGTACCGAAATGAACAGAGGTGATGGGCACACCTCTGCTGAGGGACATTGCCGTCTCTTTGCGTCTGACTGCCTGACTCCCTCCAAAAGGCGTCGAGAGGAGCCGCTCAATAATGGCAGGAGGAGGGGTGCGACCGTACTTGTCCATGCGGAAGCGGAGCGTGCTTCTTTCAATCTTGAGCGGTCGGGTCTCCACCTCGTCGAGAAGCAGCTGCGCATAGAGCGGATCAGGAATGATGATGTTCGCCCACAGCCATCGGTGCTCATTGTGAAGGTGGTGCGGACGGCGTCTGTTTGACGCAAGGCCAGCATTGGGGCCCCCACTAGGCTGTCGTTCTGCCTGGCTGTAGTAGAGCTGGAAGTTCATCGGCTGTCCAGCCTGGTTGAACGCGTTGACGGGGGATGAATGCAGCGTGCGCGCGAGGAGTGCGCGAAGACTCTCGGAGGGGGTGTCTTGGGGGGTCGAGCAGGGGCAAGAGGGCGAATCAGCATGAGCGTATTGCCCTTTTATCAATTCAATAATCGCTCCATACCTGGCGGGATGCCGCTGAGGTGTATGCTGGCCATGGCGGCTGTTTCGTCTTGGTCTCGTTCGTCTGCGAGGATCGCTGGCTGTTTATCGAGGACAGGAGAGCAGGAGATTGCGAGCAAGAGTGCTGTGCACTACCTCGTCAGCTGCAGACTGCACTGTCAGCACGAGTGCAAGCTGCGTGTCCAACTCGTGCTCATTGCGTCGTCGCTGTCAGACACCTCGCTCGTTGGCCATTCAGCCTGGCCAGGCGAGGGCGCTTTGGACGGGACACGAGCAAGACTGGGCGAGGAGCAGGAATGGGGGTTGAGAGGACATGCCAAGAGGCTGTGACTGGCAGTCGTAGATGCCTGGCAGCTTGCTTGCTTGCTGCTGCCCGTCAGAAGCTTGTCCCTTGTCTAGCGCAGCGGAGAGGAAGCTCTTTCTCCTGCGATGGACGCCCATGCTGGACGAACCAGACTGAAAGGAGCAGTCAGGGTAGCAACGAGCCATCATTCAGCATGCTCGCAAGCTTGGCGGACAGTATCTTGCAGAACGCAATGAGTGCTCGGCGAGTCCAGGCAGCCGCTTTCTTCCCCGATCATCGTCAGAAAGGGCATGCCAGCTCTTATAACTCCTCGTCGATGTCTGTAATGTCATGTAACTTGCCCAGTGAAACAGCATCCGATGTGCGGTTTATGCGATCTAAGGGTACACGAGAGATATAGAATGCTGCGAGAGACAAGGAGAAAGAGACAGGTGCGGGCTAAAATAGTTCCGAACAGAAGGACACAAAGCGCAGGCAAGCGTGCAGCAGCCACGCGAGACACGAGATGGAGAGTGACTATGTACTGTAAGGTGTTGCATGATGCCGAGCCAGTGCTAGAGGAGAAAGGACCGTGTTCGCGTGTATTCAAGGAGGTGTGAAAGAAAGATGGAGGTGCCAATAGCTCGCCAGGCTTGTGCGTTGTCGGAATCAATGTCGTGAATTGGTTAATTTAACGATACAGTATGCGACTGATAGAGTGTGTTGTAAGGTTTCAAGAGGGGATAGAAATACAGGTCGACCAGATTGTAGCGTGTCGTATTCGCGTACGATGTCTTGATTTTAGACTTAAGAGACCGTGCAACCTCGATTGAACCACCACGAGTGCTGCATTTGCTGGATCCAAAAGACAAGCAAGCGGAGTCGAAGGCGATAGCTTGTGATCTGCAAAAGACATGGTCGAAAACCAGGTCAGCACACCCACGAATCCATAAACAATCGCTAGCAGGCTATGAGGACTCACCTGCAACAAGCGCGCCTTTTCGTGATCATCAACAGGCATAAGCATCGCCATCCACCACGTAAATTCACGCGGATCTTCAGGCATCGGCGGCAGACTGCTATTGAGCCTCTGAAGCAACCAAGGTGTCGAGCCATTCCGAAGTGCATCAACGAAGTTCTTGCACACGTCGATGAGCTGTGCATTTGTGAGTTCAACGGCATCGGTCGCAGCTGCGTCGTTGGGGTTCGCATGTGCGGGCAAGCCTGCTGCTGGAACGCTTGGGTTCTGCAGTTGCGGCGTAGGCACGCCTTGTCCGTCATTGTTGCCGCTTGCGTTGGCGTTGGCATTGGACGCCGACCGCGACCGGTTGAAGCTGAACCTGCGGAGACCGGTGTTTGGTCGCGACTGGCTCAACTGCGGGCTCATCTGCGGAGCTTGCGATTGCCCTTGCTGTTGCGGAACTTGCGCACTGGCACTCTTCTCCTGCATAGGTTGTGAAGCAGCAGCAGCTTGCTGTCTTTCCGCAGCTTGTCGATTCGCAAACCTAGCAAGTGCCAAACGCTCAAGTTCCGCCTCTTCTTCGTCTCCAATATCATCAAAGCGCTCGATGCGTCCAACGGTGTACCCATCCATAGTGCCACTTTCGAGAATCTTGAAACGATGAACGCCAATAGTCTCAATCATAGACCTGCCATCATCAAATGTGTGCATGTTCTTGATTTCCAGCATCGTGCCGTATTGAGCGAAACCGCCAGATCCAGCTGTGCGAGAGGGCAAGACCATACCAAAACGCTTGTTGGACTCGACAGCACGACGCATCATAAGGCGGTAGCGCGGCTCGTAGATGTGCAAATTCGTAGGCATGCTCGGGAAGCTGACCATGCAGACAAAGATCGGCGTGTCGAGGCCTGAATCCTCTTCTTCCTGCTTGGAAAGCTCCTTGCGCTGCTCATACAGCAGAGGGAAGGTAGTGAGCATCAAACCAGACAGTGTCTGATTGAGCGGCGCAGAGAGGAAGAAGCCAATCCCTGGCAGCTCGGAGCGGCACAGCGGACATCTGTTAGAGTGATCCAGCGAGCGAAGGAGACAGCGCTTGCAAAAGGTATGTCCGCATGGCGTCGTGAGCGGCTCATAGATGAGGGTAACGCAGATGTGGCACTCTAACTCGTTGATGACGTCCGTGACAAGATAGGGGAGTGCATCGTGCGCTTCGCTTGAGATCTTGACGCTGGACGGACTCAAGGCTCCTGTGGTACTAGATCCACCAAAAGCCGGCGATTCGCCTGCACCTCTAGACTTTTTCAAGCCTCGCGTCGCAGATCCTCTGCGCGATTTCATTGCTCGTTTTGCATTATCGTCCGATTTCGTCTCTTCGTCTGGCGAGCTATTCGTGCTGCTTCGATCCGCTTCAGTGCCAGGGCGTAGATAGCTTGTCGAGGGAATGTCGACATTGAGCGAATCATGACCACCACCGCTGAGAGTGTGTGAAGTGGATGGAGCGCCGAAAACAGGGGCGCGAGATGTACTTCGACTGCGCGACAGACCTGGATTCGGACTCGCTCGCCCGGCGTGCGTCAAATACGCAGGCTCAGACACTGTCCCTGCGTCCTCCCATGAGTCTTGTGCATGTAGTGGAGCACGACTTGCTTTCGTCTTGCCGCTGTTTCCGTTGCCAGACAAGCCAGATCCAGACGCTTTAGGCGAAGAAGCGACGTGTGTCCTAAGCAAGATGGCAATATTTTGAAGGACGACATCGACTCTCAGACCATTTTGACGTCTGTTAGGGCTGGCTTTCGTAGTTTTGCGACACGCGGGCACAGCGCACGTTGCGTCTGCCAGAATTGGACGGACGATATTCTTCGGACTGAGCGTGACGCCAGAAGGTGAAACCTCGCGGTTTTCCCGTTGGTGGTGGTCCGACATCTCTACGAATGGCGCTTCTGGCAAGTCTGGGATGTCCATCCTAGCAGCAGCGATTGCCTGATTGCCCGGCACGATGGCTGGATCTGTGTGATTTTGCTGGTGATAAACCAGCTTCTCCTTGTCCGCAGGCAAGCAAGCCATACATTTCGAATGTCCACAAGCGAGTGTCATAGGATCTTGCATGAGTTTCCCACATCCAGGACAAGACAAGGCTTTGACGAGAGCAGGGGTGATTGCAGATAAATCTTTGATGAATGGCGCATAGTCGCGATAGGCGGCCATGGGATCTGGTGTCGCTGCTGCTGCGGATCCAGTGCTGCGTTGTGGTAATGAATTCATGGCCAGATTTGAGTTGGATAACGCATGCGCAGGAGCTGGCGAAAGCGTCGATGCCTGGCCTTGAGCTTGAGCTTGAGCGGATTGCGGCTGAGCGTGCTGAGCAGGCAGCGAGATCGGCCTAGGCATAGGCTGTACGCCCGCCATGCCCATTCCCTGGACCATCGGCGGCATCGACGAGCCCTGCTGCTGTTGACGCTGCGAGACATACGCGGGCTGAGGAAGCTGTTGCTGCTGCTGCTGTTGCTGAAAGTGGTGCTGGTGATGCGAGACTGGTGGCGTCGATGCTGTGATGGTGGCGTCGGGGGCGTCGAGCATCGAGGGATCGTGATGGTGATGAGGCTGGTGGGGAGAGGTGGTGTAGACGTCGTTCGAATGCTGGTCGAGATGCACAGTTGTGGTCGTGCTGGGCTTGCGATGTTGTGCTCCCGCTGCTTGTCGATGTGCCCGATGTTCCGTCTGCAAATTTGCCGGCTTTGCGATTGCTCCATCCTTGGGCGCATCTTCTTCCGCCTCACTAGCACCATCCACATCACCCTGCGCAGGTGAAGTGCTGCTCTTCATCCTCGAATGGAAAGGCGGATGATGTGGAGGAGGAGCGTGATTCGGGAATCTACGTTCGATAGCCGCCAAGTCTCTTCGACGGGGTTGCTGGACTGCAGCTCGAACGTCGGAATTGAAGGAATCACCCTCGTCTTCACTTAGCCAGTGTGAGTCTGGATCTGGATATCGGGCAGGTGCGCCACGGGGTTGTTGGTGCGAAGAGGAAGAAGAGCTGGCAATAAGCCCGCCGTGCAGGGCTGAGAAAGAAGATGGCAGAGGCTGTCCTTGTTGAGATTGCGAGTGCGAGCCTGGTAGAGGAACGCCTGCAGGTCTATTGCCCCATGTATGATTGCTGCTGCGATTTGCAAAATCGCGATTGCTCTTTTGCGGCTGGAATCGATTTGAAGATTGTGAGAGGTGATGATGGGGATTCGCAGCCACTGGATCTGAAGAGACACGCGCGAGTTTGGGCTTATCGATAGTGGGGAGTTCTGCACGCGTGTAGCCTTGTGCTTCGTGGACTGGCGGACGGGGAGATGGTGCTGGTCGAGCGGGCGGCGAAGAAGAAGAGATTGACAATGGTCGCTCGTCGTCTGTGTTTGTCGTGGTCGTGCCTTTGGAGCCTTCCGAATCGGAGCGACGAGGGGATGATGGGATTTCGTGACTGAATGCAGGTATATCATGCATGCTCTGCTCCTGCTGAGAGCGCTGATATGGCTCGTGATCTCGTCGATGGGGAGAGCTGCCTCGCTGTGCTCGTTGTTGCATGACATGACCATCGGCGGACTTGCTCATCGCGGCGTCTGCAAGGGCGAGCAGCGGGTTCTGTGAGGGTATGGACGTGTCCTGGGTTGATCCAGTGACTCTAGTTGCGCCCTCACTCGCCCGATGTCTCGCTTTTGCCTGCTCGTCGTCGCCAACATCGAGGCCCTCGATGGTGATCGGGGAGTGGTCCTGCATTGTTGGCTGGATCTGTCGTGAGGTGCAAGGCAGGGATACAGAGTGAGCAGTGGATGCAGACATGCGTGTCATCAGTAGAGTGGATGCACCGTCAGCCTGGCCATCAGCTGTCTTTATCCCATCGACGTGCACCCACCTCTATCACTGCAGCCGCGATCGACGCAAGAGTCGGGTCGATGGTGCTTCTAAGATGACGGTGTCCGCGATGAATGCGTGCAGTCAATCTTGACGGTGTGTTGCTGGTGATGCTCTGCTCGAGGTCGAGCCATGTGTGTGCGTTGGGTGTGGTTGGCGAGAGCGAGACCAAGTCCTGATGACCGTGTCGATGTAGGTCGCGTTGTGCCCCGATCTCAAGCAAGCAAGCAATTACAAGGCGGCCATTCACTTTTATTATTGTCAATCCGTGGCATTTGAACCCTTCCGACGCGGGCATGGGCCTGTCTGCTTTGAGCGAGTATTGCAAACTCTATGCTGGATTACAGCGGATTACAGCTGCTGTCATTAATGACTTGTACAACTGCACCGTCTCGCCCATCGGTGGATGGAATGGAATCTCGTCGTTGTCGATCGAGGAAGACATCTGCAGCTGGGCCTAGATACGCTGACACAGAGAGAGGCCATGCCTGGATCGCCTTTGACGCAGAGATCCGCAACGAGCAGCAGTCGGGTGTCTTCAATCAACCAGCTTGCACTTTTAATGGTCTGCAATAATGGACTTCCACAAAGTCATCGTCAAAGTGGTCTTTTCCGCGATGCAGCATCACCAACCGCGATCCCCAGCAACACCTCCGAAGCGGGCAAGGAACCAACCAGCGACCAAGCAATTGACACGACATTGGGGAAGCAATGCACTTCAGACACTTGACAGCAAGCGGATGCAATGACCACGCGTAGACTGACACGCCCTGACAGCTCCGACCCGCAAGAGTGCTCGAGTTCTTGCGGACGGTGGCAAATTTCGGTTCGGAGATGCACCATGATATTATATAATACGGGGGATCGGCGGCATGTCCAGGGACAGCGAGCTGGTGCCTGGCGAACAATTCGCAACAAGAGCACAGCTCAACGGAGATCAAGGTGAAATGCTGCTCCTGCAACTCATCTCAACTTGCAGGGTACCAGTCCTGACCTGCTCCCGTCAGGCTGGCAACGGTCAGACTCTCATTCGCCCTCGCTCTCTGCACCAGGGCTAGGCTGGCGAGTCCTCCGAGGCCATGCAAGCCAGGCAAAGGAGCTGCCAGTGTGTCACAATAGGACCTCTCACTGAACGCTGTATCGGCATCAAAATGCATACCGTATGTTTGGAAGCCAAGATCTGGAAGTGGGGGCCGCAGAGACCTTGGGCTTGCTCCAGGAGCAAACAAGGCAATCCAGAAATAATGACACGTTCCAATATCTGCACTGGGCTATATACACAGTAAGGAGGCCTGCCCTTCAACACCAAAGTGGACTATAAGTGAAATAGACGTAGAAGCTGTTACTTGAGAGCTGCCCTTCGGTGATGTAGACGTCAGCCGCGTAGAGACCAAATTTTCCTCGCGCCGCGGGCCGTGGAAAGAGAGAGGGGGGGGATTTTCGTCTGTATTGCAATGTATACAGAAGCGGATCTTTTTGGACAAACCTGCAACAGGCCGTGAGATATAACAATTGATCCACGGTGCAAACAATTCTAGTCTGGGTGGCTCAGTGTGAGTATAATCTTGTCGCCAAGCGTCAATTTCTGCAACTAAGTATCCCCTACCGACAGTGGCTAGAGCGTCAGTCTCATAATCTGAAGGTCGCGAGTTCGAGGTCGGTCTGCCCCCCTGTGTAATTCTGGCAGACAAGAAGAAGCTGACAACCAGTTTAGCCTCGCCCTGGACATTGCATCTTTTACTCTCCTCTATCTTTTTACTCTCCTCTATCTTTTTACTCTCCTCTATCTTTTTACTCTCCTCTATCTTTTTACTCTCCTCTATCTTTTTACTCTCCTCTATCTTTTTACTCTCCTCTATCTTTTTACTCTCCTCTATCTTTTTACTCTCCTCTAATCTTTTTACTCTCCTCTATCTTTTTACTCTCCTCTATCTTTTTACTCTCCTCTATCTTTTTACTCTCCTCTATCTTTTTACTCTCCTCTATCTTTTTACTCTCCTCTATCTTTTTACTCTCCTCTACCTTTTTACTCTCAAATTAAACGATGCTGTCTATTTGGATATTAGGCTGATCAAAGGTATCATACAGATCACCGCAGCTCATCCAGCTCCGTCCAAGCCCTTCTGTCCGACTCATGTAGCCTAGCAATGATAGCAAGTGCCTTCTTGTTTCTTTCCTCGCAGCCAGGAAGATATGCATACTTTTTGCTCTCCTCGACGCTGTAGCCGTCGGCATTCCCGCTAATAAAGTCGCGAATCTTCCTTTCCTTGCGCAGGGATGTTGCCATATCCCAATTCTTGCGTCTTCTCGCGGCGCCGTCTGCGTTTGCAGCCACGTCGTCGCTTCCTACGCATCCGCTGAGCGCGTAAACTTTCTCCGGGCTCACACTCTCGCGCCCGCGTTTGAAGCAGAGTCGGCTCAAGAGGTAGGCGCACACTGTGCAGTCGCCGCCTTCTGGAGCTAATGACTTTGATGGTGCTCGTTTCGAAGTGGTGGAATAGGGGATTGTGAAGCGGGTAAGGAAGTAGCACCACTTGTCGTCCCAGGCGACGGCTATATTTGCAAAAAGAAGAAAGAAATGGTCTCAGCTAGTGATATCTTCAAGAGAAAAGAGCAGTCCGCGATCACGCACTGCGGCTCTCCGTCGTGTAGGTCGAGAACATTGGAATCTCGCGAAGATAGACAAATGAGGTACCTGTAGGCAATGACAAGAAATGCCACGAAGTTCAGAGCCCAGAATCTTTTCACTTGCAAGCCTGTCACTTAGTACTTACCACCAAGCAAAGTCATGATCTTGTCCGTGGCATATGGAACGCCAATAAAGTCTGAAGCGTATTGCATTCGCGCAAAGTCGCCGGCTTGTGCGTAATTCGAGTTGCTCAAGTGTCTGTGGAGCATAGAAGATGGGATGAGCGATTTGTCCTTTGCAAATGATGGTGGGACCATGCATTGTTAACACTCACAGGTTATAGTCCGACTCTGCAAATGAGACCCTAGTCCTTCGAATTCCCACCACATCAAATGGTGTCTTTCCAATTTGACTGAGAGCCAACTCTGCCTTTTTCAAGCCAAGCTCCTTCTGTGCCGGCGTCGGCGCCGTCCACCCACGGGATGCAGTCTCGTACCTCCACTTCGCACGAAGAGCGATGTAGAGAAGCTTGAAGTGCCATCGTAGAGGGAAAGAGCCGCGATTGATGAAGAGCAGAAAGAAAAGGGCCAGCTTGGCGTACGTGTATCGTGCGAGGTGCGCTCGTAGAGGGGTGAGGAGGGCGAATGCCAGTAGAAGGCTGCCTGTGGGCGTGGGCTTGAAAGCCTGGAGCAGGAGACTGCGTGGCGCCATAATTGCAGTCTTATAGGGCCGCAGACTGACTGACCGATGACTTGAGAAAAGGTCCGGTGAGGTATTGACTTGGTGTCAAGAGAAAGGAAGGAGGAAGAGAAAAAGCCACGTCGAGCTTTCGAAAAACGTGACTGGGAAAAAGCAGTCGCCACCGCCTGGCCCAGGCTGACGAAGCTGCCTTCTTCTTCATTTTCAGCAGCAAACAGCTCGCACCGCAAAGCCCGAGCAGGCGTGCTGTGCCCAGGCTATTATACACACGCGCGTATACCCGGACTTAGGCGAGTCCTGAGAAGGTCTGCGTCACTCATCGGAACGACGTTGCTCGGCGACCCCGGCTACTTCAGCGCATAAAGAAAGCCGGACACCAAGCATTTTTGCTTTGTTCCTCACCGAGCTCTCAACATTTTCTTCACACCCTTGTGAGACCTGCAAGCCTATTAGCAGCGAGATCCTCGGGCGAGTGATATGCAAGAAGCCTACCTCGGGCAGTCCCTCATGTGCGGCGCCACAACTTTTCAACGTGAAGACTGCTCATTCAGCAGCGCCGAGCTTCGAGCCTCTCGACAAACTTCACTGTCACACCCTTGCTCGAAGAGAGCCTGATCAGTCCGTTGTTTTCATCAGCTCTTCGGATCAAGACGCTGTTCTAGCGTATCAAGCTTGCAGGGGAATAAACCGGCGTCGCTATCCGTACAGTGGTACCGCCGAACTTCTCTCGATGCAACTGATGTCACGCTGGCTGTACAAGTCCTGCTCTGTTTTCCTACCCGAAAAGTTCACAGACTCCCAATTTTAATGGTCACTGCGGCACTGTCTCCGGCATTGGTGGATGCTCGTGAGTCGAAGTCCGCCTCTTCCGGCTAGGAGTTGGCGGCGGTGCGCGCCTAAAGCGTGTCTTGATAGCAGGCAGAATGCCCGTAGAGGCTGCTGGTACTTCTTCAAGCGACGATGCCGTACCAGGTGGAGTGCCTGGCGCGCTCTGCGTCGCCTTATTCTTCGGTGGGCGGGGCGGCGGTGTGCGATGCTTCTTTTTCAAAGGCTGACCGCCCTCTGCTGCATGCGCGACCATCACCGTGCTATCTGCATCACTGCCCGCAAGTGACACGGTGTCTGCAAGCGAGCTAGAGTGCGAGTTCGAATGATGCCGCGCTCTGTGCTGAGGCACTTCCACAGTCATGTGGCCGCTGCCGTGCATATGTGGATTCTCGCGTTGATGAGCCATGCCGACATGGTGCTCGTGGTGTGATGAATGAGGTGAGTGGGGTGAGGCTGGCGACAAGTGCGGCATGCTGCTTTTATGGTGAATCCGCTTAAAGGGCAGATCCGCATCCGCGACCGCATTCACGCTCAGCGAGCTATGCGCAGCACTACCAGTGCCTCCGACTCGCAGCTCTTCAGTACGAAGGCTCTCTGCAGGCGTCTTGAGCGCGAGAGCAGAAACTTGCTTCGCAAGTTGCGCTTCTTCTTCGACTTCTTTGACGTCTGAAGGAGGCGGCGAGAGCGCGACACACCATTCTGCTTTGAGGTTTCGCTCGACCAGGCGCTTGGTGGTAGGGCTGACTGCGCGGATATGCTCGTTTGAGAGAAGCGAGAGCAGCGTTGCGCGGATCTGAGGTCGCTTATAGGGGTATGCTTTGAGTTGTGTGTTGCTCATTAATGGGTGCAGCACCCGAAGATATGTGTGTCGGAGCTGGAATTTGATGATCTAGTCAGCGCACTGCGCGCATCGAATGGAAAAAGGCCACACCCACTCCTTCCGACTCGTCAGGTAGATCAAGCAATTCGCGGATGAACACGTCCACGAGGACGCGAAGGTCGTTGGTATAGAAATATTCGGAGGTCGAGGCGTTACTGAATAAGAGATACAGAATCTTGAGGATAAGAAGCGAGACACATAGATCTTCTGCCGTGGCATAGCCGCTGCTGGTGTCTGGTAGGGAACGGGTCACGAATCAGCAGGGTGTCACTTTGTTTCAAAAATCATCTCGAGCTGCTCACTAAGTCTATTCAGGATAAAAATGAGATTCTCGCCAAAGGTCTTGTTTTCTCCAGGATTGCTCCTCAGGATCTTGAGCACCAAGTTCTCCGAGGGCATGCTTGGCGAATGGCTATGATGACCTTTCTCTGGGTGATGGCCATCTTTATGAGCTGGATGTCGACTGCTTGCGTGTGCATACGTCGGGCTATGAGCGTGGTGACTGTGGCTGGTATGTACACGGTGGCCGTTGGCGTGGTGTGTCGCACTGGCGGGAGAGAGTGTGTCGAGCTGCGCGACCATGAACTGCTCGTTCAGAGCGATCTGGACAGGCGAGAACGAACATTAGCCGTTTGACAGCATGACGGCATCGAAGGTGCTGGGAGACGAACAATAAGCCTGATTAGAGCATAGTTGTACCGCTCGTCGCCGTCCCGTGTCTGCTCTACGATCTCGAAGAGGTGCGATATAAAGTGCTCGCTGAATACGGCTGTGGCGTGGGTGCACATGCAAGAATGCAACACAATCAGCGAGAGCGCACTGCATGCATAGTCGCAGAGTAGACCTACGCAACTCCTCCTTGCTGAGCCGCTTGACTCGCAGCACCTCGTACAGCAGCTCTGTAGCCTCGAGGCCGATCATGCCTTCAATGCTGCTGTCCTTGCCGGTTGCATGCGCCTCCTCCTCTGTGCGGTTGAGTATCTCAATCATGAGGTGGATGAAGGGCTTGCTTCTCTGTCTGACTGCGCTCATGCGTGGCTCTCGCAGCAGCTTGAAGACGTGCGGACGCTGCCGTCCATAGTGCATGAGGGCGTGCAGGAGCACATAGAGCTTGGCGACCGAGTCGACGGGGTCCTGGCTGGCGCGGGTCTCGACGAGGTCCATCATGAGGTTGACCATCCTGTCCGTGTGGACCTCGAAGAAGGGCGAGCTGCAGAGGAGCGCGACTGCATGCTCGAGCTCGGCCTCTGCGGCGAGGAAGTCATCTGCGAGGTGATGTTAGTGGGCGTCCCAGCATTGAAGACAGGTATCCAACACACGGTAGTAGCGCGCGCAGAAATAGACAAACGCCTTCAACGCGAGGTCAATCTGCTCGAGCGTCGCTTTCGACGGGATGCTCAGCGTCTCGTCGAGCTCTGCGGTCATGGCCACCGTCAGCGTCCATCACCATGTGTGACAGTCGTTCCACCCACCGCTCCAGAACTGCGCGGGCGTGCTGATGATGTACTCGGTCCACGGCGTCGCCATACGCGCACACGGGCCATTGATCAGCCGCCTGCTCGCAGTGTCTCTCTGTCGTCGCTGATGGTCTTGATGGTATTGGCTCGAGGTCAACCTGCGCCACACGCATGCGGGCTTGGCTCTGCACGGAATGCGGCGAATGCGCAAAGATGGGCGATAAGCGAGGTGAGACTGCTTGCTGACATGCTGATCATGTCGGTGTTGCTGTACTTTGGCTGCGACGCTCCACTGCCCGATCCGTGGACTTTTCTGGCTGGCTCGGACTCTCGCATAAATTCACAGAAGTACATGCGACTCAGCTGAACAACAAGCAATGTACAGACATGTACTCATTGGAACTATCATCTTTGAATAAGCGGCATCGCCAAAAACAATCACACATCGCTCACCTAGCCGCCTGCCTGTTCGCACCTTTGAGCATGCTGGGCGGGGCTCGACTGCAGCCTTTCGGACACAAGATGCAGGAGCAGGCGCACAAATGGCCTCAGCCCTGCTTGCCGCGCTGTACCGACAAGGGCCTCAATTGAAAGGCGACAAGCGTTTCCCAGTTCCACTTGGTGCAGCACTCGAACCCTTCTGGTGTTGCAGATAGCGAGGAGAAGCAACATACAAGGCAGCCGTAGCCGCTTTCCACGAGCGCTCTAGCAAGCCTCCTCGTCTACAATCTGGAATCTGAACCTTCCGGCTTTCCCTGGTCCTCTTCCTCCCATTTCTTCCTGTCTTCTCCTTTTCACCGAATTGCTTTCTCACACTTCATTCCTTCACTCGTCTTCCATGATCACCTTCTCTCGCTTCGCAATCCTTCCATATTTGACCTTTCAACGCTTCGCAATGGAAGACAAGCCAATAATAGCTGTGATCGTGGAAGACAAGCTGAGTCAAGCTGTTCAACCTGGAAGATTCGCTGAAGCTGCTTCCACGACCGAGGTATTTAAAGTGCTTGAGCTGACGGCCTTGCTTCTTGCCTCTGCTTCTTCTCGCACACTAATTACTAAAGTCTCCAGGAGTAAAAGAAGAATCCTCTGGCGACGGCACTGTACGTATCATGCTATATTGCGCAAAACAGAGGCATTCGACCCAAGCCGGAAGACGATGCGCTTGCCGCTTATAGCTGGCAACAAATGGCCGGCGTATTGAGCTGCAGTGAAAAAGCATGCGCGCAACGGCGTGAACAGAAAAGTGCGAGAAGCCCGAGGTCAGCATATGAGAGCGAGAACAAGCGGCAAATGAGGCCTGGATTATCACCGAGAAGGTACGCGTCTGCCCGTACTTCAGTTCCGCCACTGCACTGCATGGACGTGAGCTGACGTCTAGTGAATGTATTTGCAGATGCGCCCCTTCTACAAAGCAATGAAGATCTGGTATGATCCACAAGGACGTGTGAAGCTGATAGTGGATAGGGAGAAAGGAGTGAGTTCCACCAGCGTAACTCGTAGCACGTGCTGACGATCTGCGCGCTGTATACACTACTTGACCACAGGAGCTTATTGTGGACATACCCGAGCTTGAGGGCAAAACTCTCACTGTCAGGGCTAACGTTGTGAAGAAGGTGCCAGTGCTCGAACCGCCCTGCTCGGCTGAAGACCCTGTGGCATTTGTCTGGTGCATCGAGTGCTGGCGGTACCGCCAAATCGTTCACTTTGTGGCCAGGGTCGCATCGGCCAATCCTAGCAAGGGTTTCAAACCCGATGCACCTCAAGGAAGAGAAAGCAGCGGCATATCTGGCCGATAGTACTTTGTCCGACAAGCCGGAATGTCTGTTTCCTCCAGAGACCGTAGCCGCCGCAGTGAGTGTCCGTCCTTTGCGGTGAACATGCTATTGTAACACCGGGCGCTCAGACCGCATCAAACCCAACGACAAAAGCCGTGCCCAAGTTGTCTGGTTCATGCAATGCGCTGGCCGTTCGCTGATGTTCCTTCCTCGGCAGTGCCGATGGTGTGCAACGCTAAAACCGTGACCAAACGCCTCGAATTTCTCAAGGACAATCAAGTGATTGGCCGATACAAAGCGCCAAATAACGTCGCTCTGGACGTTGAAAAGTAAGCGTTGCCGCCCTCTGTGTGGATCCACTTGTCGCTGATGGATCCATCTTACTGGAGGCACTTTCCAAAAGCTCATAAAGGTGAGCTAGCTCAGCCCCCGCACTAAAACATGTCGGCCTGGCCATCATACTCAGCGGTGAAGAGGGCGTCAACGGAAAGGCCGCCTTTACCACTGGATTGTCGCCTCAGGAGTTCTACATTCAGTGAGAGGGTTGGAGAAAGATGCTGGGCGCTGTGCCCGGACCGGTGTGATGCTCGAGTGGGTGGGCGGGGACGGCGCGACTGGCGCCTGACTGCTGAGCTGCCCAGACCGAGCAAGACGGCATACCTTACGCTGCCAAATCTTTTCTTCGACGAGAAAGGTCGCGAGCGAAGTGTCGAAAGCGCTCTTCAAGTCGCCAGGCGTATCGCTGCTGTCCCTGTGCAGCCTCTATTCCTTCAGATTACCTGAACCATTCTTTCAATACCCTGTTCGTAGTTGTTTTGCAACCTATCACAAGATGCAAACGCCGGTGCTTGTGCGGCCCGCGCTGGTACCTTCGACGCCATGGCTCGAAAAGAGAATGCGAGGGTGCGACTTCTGAAGAAGAGGCTCTTTGACGCATTGCGAAGAGGCTCCGCAGCTTCCAGGGCTCCGACTGCATCAACTTCCACCAATGTTCCTGGACCCGTCCAGAACTTCAAGTGCAGGCCAGCAGAACAGCCATCGGAGAGCAGAATTGCACCACCTGCAAAGCCACCTACGGACTTCGCCATCTTGGACGCTTGAGTTAACGCCCTTCAAGAAGCATTGGCACTAGCAGCTTCTCTATCATAACTTAGCTCACCTCCTCAACGCACGATCAATTGGCTAAAAGTCGTGCTTTTATAGCGACAGTGACACACAAAGGCTGCGTTTCGACTGGGTAGACAACCTCAGGGCGTTGAGGCATAGGCCGATGAGCGCGACCACGTCCAGCCGGAAGACGATACCGGCAGATGTCTTTGGACCGCTGGTAACCGCGGCAAATAAAGGCGGTGTACGGGACGTCATTCGAGCTGTAATATCAGCAGACGGGGATTCCTTCTTCAAACCTAGTAAGTGAAGTCCATTTACCGACTACATCGCCACGCAGGTAGATCTAATCATGTATGTACAGTCAATTCCGGCAACGAAGACGCCAAGGGCGTACATTCATTTGCGCGTGGCGAGCTATCCATTTTCAAGCATTATCTAATTCCCTTTGCGGGACTGAATCGACGGATACAGGCTGACTACAGTGCAAAACTTATCAAGCTTCGCTTCGAAGATACGCCAGCAAATCCTTCACCCAAGATCGAGGACATGTGGAATGAGGCTCAAGCATATGAAGCCTACGCCATTCGATTCGGAGACCTGCCTTATGTGCCCAAGAAGTAAGTGCTGTTTGCGTTCGCTGGAGAACGACATGATATGAGCGTTTGAACACCGACAAAGATTGCAACATGTCACAGGGCCAAAAACTCCACAGAGGACACGACACTGCGTCCCGAAGAGATACAAGGCATTAATACCTCCTTCGTTGGTCGTCATCTCGGACGAGGACGCGGTAAATCAGCAAAGTGCGCCGGAGGGCGAAAAATCCCAACCTCATTCACAACCACCATTACAGTCACAAACTGAACCTCAACTCAAGTTCAACCACAGCAGACGCAAGCTCTGGCAGGTCAGTTGAACCTCAGCAATTATTTTGCGCCGCTCGCCCAGACCCAGGCAGCGGCCTCCAGCCTGTCGAATGGCGATAGGTAAGTACAGCAGCGATTGACGGGCCTTGTATGGGTAGCCAGACTGGTGCTGTCAACCAAAGGTAACTTCTTGCGACCAATGCGGGATTCGTGACATCTGCTTGCCGTCTCTGCTTCGTACGTCATCATCCGAGTGCCATCATTTGCCGCCCACCAAGCTTCAACGCTAGACTATTTATAGCGAGCGTGACCTTGCCTGCATTTTTCATTGCGGGACCCCAGGAAGACTCGGCGTGACCATTGCTTGAAAGCTGCACGCGCTTGACAACCGCACAAGTGGACACTCGTACCGACTTGGTTGCAGCATCTAGTGCTGCGAACACCATGGAGAAGGACATGCAACGACAAGTGTCAGGCAAGGCCGCAAAGGAGAAGGAAGGCCCCGACGATGGCCCGTTCACTGAGGCGCGAGTGCACGAGGAGCGGGATCCGCGTGAGCTGGGAGAG
>QOZY01000201.1:0-40441 GCA_003351005.1 Cystobasidiaceae sp. HBUAS51001 | reverse complement strand
GAGCCTCACCGAACAGCTTAGCACACTGCGCGTTGTTAAAGAGAGGAATGTTAAAATCCACAGCATTACCTATTTATTTGCACAGATTGGTGTAGCATTGCAGAATAAGTCTTGGATGTCAGCTTTCATATCCATAAGCCGGCTGGAAATTTTTGCCACTCACGCCTGGCGACATAGTCCTCATCCACAGTGTCACGACCACGGAACTTGGACAAATTGAAGACCATCTGGATGTCGTGGTCTTCAAATACCTGGTGAAGCTTGCGCTTGTCCTTGAGAGGGAAGACGATCTTCTTTGCTTTGCGAACATACGGACCCATGTCGGCTATGTAGCGCTCGACCTCGTTGCTGGTGCAATAGAGCTTGAAGCCGAGGTTGCTCAGGCCTTTGACGACATCTGCCATCTCAGGTTTGGTAATATCACCGCCAATCAGGACACCGGACTTGGCTTTGGGAACCTTGAAGCCGGTCGTGGAAAGCAGAGAAGCCCAATAAGCCTCGTGAATATCGGCACCAAATGATGCGACCTCTCCAGTGGAGGCCATCTCGACGCCCAAGAAGGGATCAGCGCCTGCGAGACGGGTCCAACTGAATTGAGGAACCTTGATCGCCACATAGTCACGCTTCTGCTGCATGAGGTCGACAGGAGCAGGAACATTCTTGTCCAAGATAGCGGCAGTAGCCACATCGATGAAATTGGTGCCGAGAATCTTGGATACGAAGGGGAAGGAGCGGGATGCACGGAGATTGCACTCGATGACCTTGAGCAATGCAGGCTCGGCTGCGTCAGCCGAACCTTTGCGAATGATCTGCATGTTAAAAGGTCCAGAGATGTCGAATGCATAGGCGACCTTCTCGGCGATCTCTTTGAGGCGGGCCATGTCTCCTTCCTCGAGCGAGAAAGGCGGCAAGACAAGAGTTGCGTCTCCAGAATGGACACCTGCATTCTCGACGTGCTCGGAAACGGCATGGACAAGAAGCTTGCCTTTGTGAGCGACTGCATCGACGTCAATCTCTTGAGCATTGTCGATGAACTTGGTGATGACAGCGGGGTATTCGGAAGAGATCTCGGCGGCCGCAGAAAGGGAGTACAGGAGTGTCGACTCGTCGTAGACCACGTTCATAGCGGCACCAGAGAGGACATAGGAGGGGCGAATGAGGACAGGGTAGCTGACACGCTCGGCGAACTCTTTGGCAGCTTCAACGGTGGTAGCCTCGATCCACTCGGGTTGATCGATGCCGTGCTTGTCAAGGATGGCTGAGAACTTGTGACGGTCTTCAGCAGAGTCAATGCGCTCAGGATCGGTACCAAGGACCTTGACACCACTTTCCTTGAGGCGAAGCGCGATGTTCTGGGGTAGCTGGCCACCGACGCTGACAACAACGCCGGAAGCTCCTTCCATCTCGTAGATATCCATGACACGCTCCCAGCCGAGCTCCTCAAAGTACAGACGGTCTGCTTCGTCAAAGTCAGTCGAGACAGTCTCGGGGTTGTAGTTGACCATGATTGTCTTTTCGCCTTCTGCGCGAATCTTGCGAGCGCAAGTGACTGCACACCAATCGAACTCGACAGAGGATCCAATGCGATAGACACCGCTACCAAGAACCATCGTGCCGTGCTCATCGAAGGTGACGTCGTGCTCTTGTGCATTGTAAGTAGTGTAGAGGTAGTTGGTATCTGCAGGGTATTCGGCGGCCAGAGTGTCGATTCGCTTGACGAAGGGAGTGATGCCCATCTCCTTGCGAGCAAGTCGAACTGCGACTTCCGATGAGCCAACGAGAGCAGCAATCTGCTTGTCTGCGAAACCCATACGCTTGCTCTTGCGCATCATGTCAGCATCTACAGCTTCGATGGAGCCAAGCTTCTTCAGAGTTCGGTAGACTTCGACGATGTTTTCCAGCTTGTACAGGAACCAGCGGTCGATCTTGGTGAGCTCGTATATCCGCTCAACAGAGTAGTCCTTGACGAGCATAGCGTAGGCGACGGCGAACAAGCGAGTATCGGTTGGCACAGAGAGGGCATGGTCGAGATCACCGGGCTGAACATAGGCATCGAAGCCGGCAAAGCGAGGATCGACTTGACGGACGGCCTTTTGCAGAGACTCCTCGAATGTGCGGCCAATGGCCATGACCTCTCCGACGGACTTCATAGACGAGCCGACTTCTCGATTGACATACTGGAACTTGGCCAAGTCCCACTTGGGAATCTTGGTGACGATGTAATCCAAAGAAGGTTCGAAGCAGGCGGTGGTGGTCTTTGTGACAGCATTTGGCAATTCAGGAAGGGTGTACCCGAGAGCGATCTTCGCTGCAGTGTAGGCCAGAGGGTATCCAGTGGCTTTTGATGCTAGAGCCGAAGATCGAGATAGACGAGCGTTCATCTTGAAACACGTCCTGATCAGCATCGTGCAAACCAGGCATGGATGCTCGCTATGCTTACCTCAATGACCATGTATTCGCGTTTGTTGGGATTCAGGGCGTATTGGACATTGCATTCACCAACAACGCCGACGTGTCGCACAATCTTGATGGCGGCAGTACGCAGCATGTGATATTCGTCGTCAGTCATCGTCTGAGAGGGTGCAACCACGATTGAGTCTCCAGTGTGGGTTCCAAGAGGGTCGAAGTTCTCCATGTTGCAGCAAATAATCACATCTGCGCAAGAACAGAACTGGGTCAGATGGTGAATCTTGCAGGGCGATGGAGGCAAGCTCACTGTCTGCAGCGTCACGGACGACTTCATACTCGCACTCTTTCCAGCCTTTGAGTGACTTTTCAATCAGAACCTGGGGGGACAGACTGAGCGACTTGGCAGAGAGATCGCGAAGCTCGTCGGAATTGTTTGCAAAGCCAGATCCCAGGCCACCAAGAGAGAATGCAGATCGAAGAATGACGGGGTAGCCGATCTCTTCAGCAGCAGCGAGGGCATCGTTGACTGTTGAGACGGCAGTGGAGTGCGCGGCGGGAATGTCGATTTCTGATAGGGTAGACAATCAGTACACAGGTCAGCAAGAGGAGACGTGTGGAGAAAGAGAAGGAAGTGCTCACCGTTCAAAGCCTTGACGAACAAGTCACGATCTTCAGAAACTTCCAGCGTTCGAATGGGAGTACCGAGGACCATGACATTGAGCCGGTCAAGTATCCCCATCTTGTCGAGTTGAATACCGACATTAAGAGCACTTTGACCACCGAACGTGAGGAGGATACCATCTGGACGCTCTCGCTCCAGGACGTAGGCGACATAGTCGGCGGTAATGGGCAGGAAGTAGACTTCAGAAGCCAAGTGATGGGAGGTTTGGATAGTTGCGATCTGTCCGTGAGGAAATACAGCATCAGCATGAGAATACTGTTGTAATGAGGCGAGCCACGTACATTGGGGTTGATAAGAATAGTTTCGACATTGGATTCTCGAAGCGCTTTGATAGCTTGCGAGCCTGTACAAGGGAGCGCGAAGATCAGCGGATGCACGGCATAGACATGCAGAGCGGACAGTGGAAGTAGTGGTAAGGAATATTCAGACGCAAATTATCCGTTCTGTCAAAGACAGAGAAAAGACCATCATAGAGCTTGCGCTCTAAGAAAGAACGCAGCGATTGTTCGAAATTTTTGTTCATCAAGATAGAGAGTGCGCGCAGCGAGGCAGCACAAGGATGGCAGACGGGCGAGAGAAGATGTGTCGGAGCATTTGAGTGTATGCTCACCTGAATAGTCGAACTCGCCGGCTTGACCGATGCTGAGACCGCCAGAGCCAACGACCAGCACTTTTTTCACATCTGGTCGCGGGATGCGAGGGAGGACAGCTTCAGATAGCTTGCGCGCGAGGTCTGAAGGCGACGATAGTTTGCCAGGGACTGGGTTGAGGTCCTCGTGCTGTCGTTTGGTAGAGGTCGACAGGCCTCTATTTTGCGTGATCGACCATGCAGCAGCGCGGTCGGTTCGCGCGAGTTTCGTGGAATATGCATGGCGAGCGTTGATGGCTGCAGTTGCGTGCAAAGGAGTGACGCGAGTGCTGATGCTGTGCCATATGCGCGCGTTGTGCGCCTTTGGCAGTGACAGCGCCATGCTGTGGCTTTCCTGCTACCTCGGTAGTAAAAATTGGACGTCTGGTCGAGCGCAGGAGGTGCGAGTTGAAGGGAAGGTAATAGACAAGAATGGAGGAAGGGGTTTGCCTTGTTATGCGGCTTGGTGCCAGAGATGGTCCGAGATGTAGTCCTCTCTAGTGAATTGACAGTGTCTGAGCCTGCAGCATGTCAAGTATCAGATCAGCAGGCGGCTCCTAGAAACCTGCATGACTTGGGTGGGAAGGGCTGGCGAAAAAGTCGGACGTCTGCGCGACAGGCGGACACGAGGAGAGCACTGCACGCACACACTCACATTCGACGTCTAAGCCACCGCTACGTGCTGTGAGCTGCTGCCAGGGCCGGCAAGGGCGTTGTGAGTCGCGTTTGTCTTTGTACTGGTAGCACTTGGTGTGAGTCGGAAGGGCACGGGCGAGCAGGCGGCTCGATTGCCTTCGCTGCTGGCCTCCCGGACCGAGGAAGAAAACTGGACGAGCGCTTGATAAGAGCGCAAAGACGAGCACATGAGCGAGAAGGGTCATCATCAGGCATGCTTCGAAGAAGAGGTCATTCACCTGCATGGCGAAATAGGGGTCTTGCCCTGACTGGGCATACTATCGATGAGCCTAGGATACATGAACCATACTCCCCAAACGAACATAACAGAGATAACCGACTGAAATCATCTAATAGAAGAGCAGTCCATCCTTCTTCTTCTCCTTGGTGGTGGGGCTAGCGACAACGCCGCTGTCGAAGTCGTCGGATCCTTCAAGAGCACCGAGGGCCTTGCCGACAGCTCGCACGACGCGACCACTTCTGACACCCTCGACGATGGCAGAGACGTTGCTGCCAATGCTCTTCTGGTGCTTGCCTTCAGCCACGTCGCCCTTTCTGACCGACACGCCGAGCTCGCGTCTGACTGTAGCGTAGACTGCAAAGGTCTGGCCCATATTCTCCCTAGCCCGGTCAATATTGTCTCTGCCGCTGGTGGCCTCAGATCTGAGGCGACGGTAGAGTTCAGTACCGGACTGAGCGAGCTCCTTCTGCCAGACTCCAAGGTTCTGAAGAGCCTGTGTGCTGTCCTTGCCAGAGGCACCGATGGCCTCGACAAGGTGACCAACGAGGTGCCTAGCACCGTCGGTGAAGCGAGCAGCAGAATCCCACGAGGGGGTCTCCTCGAGTCGCTTGATCATGGCGATGAAGAGGTGGGTGTTGAGACCTTCAATGTCGGTGATGAAGCTGCCAAAGTGCTTGGCAGTGAGCTCGTTCATCAGGTCCCTGAGCTGAGCTTGCATGGCGACGTCCATGATGCGCAAATCAATGGCCTGGCAAGCGCAGTATAGGTGGGTGGAGAGGAGCTGGTTCCAAGGCAGGTGTCAGTCTGTAGATCATCTTGGTGAATTGACATAACATGCACTCACGAGAGACAGGACATCGTTGGCCTCCATCGTCTTGCGAGCAGAAATGAGAGCAAGACTGTTGACGCTCTGGTTGTGCATCTCGGTGGATTGCACATGGGTAGAGACAGGGTTGGCCAGGAAACCGAGCTCGCTGGTATAGGCAGCACTGTGGATGTCAAGACCTTTGGTGTGGTAGTTGGTGGATGGCTGGCGATAAGATATTAGCTTGGTGCCAGTCCTAAAGAAAGAACCAGCCTCTGCTTACTTCGTCACCAGCCAAGCACGAAGGGAGACCACGGTTCATGTTGCAGCTGCAGACGTTGAAAAGCATCAGCTTTGGCGCTCGCGAAATTAGTGTAGGTAAAGACGTACTTGATCAGCTCGGTGACCTGTGCAAAGGCAAGTCTGCCGAGATGCTCGAGAACCAGGCGGGTGGAGTCCATAGCTTGAGCGACCGCACACTTCAAAAAAAAGATGTCAGTGTCACATGCCTTCCCTGCTGTCTCAAAGGTATGCTCACAGCCTGGAAGGCACCTCCGTGATCTGCGAGTCATTAGCGCACAGAGAAGCAAAATAATAGTCAGTCCCACGGGCTTCTGACACTTGAGGGTACTAGACACACGGAAGCCTTTGCCAACCTCGATGAGAGGGTTGTCGGTAGTGGAATTGAGCTCAATCTCAATCTGCTGTCGAGCAAGCTCAAGAGTCTCCAAGTTGGGTCCGATCCATTGAGCTGTATTGTCCGTGACGATTAGCATGTCGTCAGCCTAGAGCCTGCAGAAAGCAATGCGAGCTGTCAAAGGCCTACCAGAAGTACGGAGAGCATATCGATCCTGGCGGAGAATGCCAACGTCTTCCTGGATCGCGACTTCGCCCTCCTCGTGAATGGCGAGCTTACTGCCATCGAGCTGACAGACAAGACATCAGCACAGGGTCCTGACGACAAGGAATTGGAGTAGCTCACCATGTTGCGGATGTTGCGGGCAGCCTCGATCTGACCGGGGTGAGGTCGGGTAACATCGTGGATGAAAGGGTCAAAGGAGCCGACCTGACCAATCACTACGAGCAGATACGTCTCAGCAGGATTCCAGAAGTAAAATCAGGGACGGAAGACGGCTCACTAGCTTCAACGGTCATAGCCGTGGTAGTCTGCGTCAACATGGCGAGGTTCTCGGCGTCATAGAGAGCGAGCGCTCCTGCAGCGACGGAGAAAGCGGTGCCGTTGACGAGACCTAGACCTTCCTTAGGTCCAAGGACGATCTTCTCAAGCTTGTACTTGGCAATGGCATCTTCTGCGGTGAGGACGGAAGAGGTGGAGGTCTCAAAGACCTTGACATCGGGATGGCCGCAGATGGCCCCTGCGACATAGGAGAGCTGCAAAGAAGCTTTCTTGAGCTGTGCGACAATGAAGAGCTAAGTGGAAGGTTGCTCACAGGAGAGAGGTCTCCAGATGCAGAGATGGAGCCACGAAGAGGGACGCAGGGTACGAGACCGTTGTTGAGGAAGCTGAGGAGGGCTTGCAGGACCTTCCATCTGACGCCAGAGTGGCCGCGAACGAGTGAGTTGACTCGAACGAGCATTGCACCTCGGACGGTGGGAATGGGCATGGCGTGAATGAGCCTGAAAAAGATAGCGTTAGACAATTTTCCTAGGTCTTCTAAAGACGGAGGGAGTCTGCTCACATCTGCTCATAGGATCCCGAGGTAGGGAGGAAACCGCATAGCTGGTGCTCGAGGAGCGAGACCTGCAGGGCCATCCAGTCATCGGTCCTGTGCATTGATCATGAGCGCGGGAATGCATGGAGGATGAAGAATCAGACTTATTGTGTCGGCACTGCCGCCGAATCCTGAGTGCAGCGCGAGAAACAAGTCAGTCTCTGCTGGAAGCTCACGTGATCGCTGGTCAGGCGGACTTACCGGTCGTCACGCCATAGATTGACATGTGCTTCTTGCTGTATCATAACAGCGAATGAGTGGTCTGGTTTGTGCTTTGTGAGAGCGTGCCTGCACCCTCACCTTTCAAGGAAAGCGACCGAAGCATCGACCCTGTCGCGTACTGCCTTTGAGTCGGAGGTGGCAGCTGGGACATTGTGACGTGCTACCGCAACGACGTCGGCAATGGAGAGGGAGTAGCCATCGATGATGGTCGAGGAGCCCTTCTTGAGAGCCTGTACTTTGTTGTATGCTCCAAAGGGTTGTCTGCGATAAGAGGCCAAAGGGGGATCAGCGGGTGCCACGGTGGCGGCGCAGTCGGAGTCGCGAGGCCCAACTCACAGCTCGGTCTTGTGGCCGTTTGTTACCATGGACACGTCTGAGTGACTGGGGCTGTTGTTCGAAGAGGGGTTTACGAGTCTTGGGGGGTGGGCAAGTTGTGGCAGAGTGCTGAGCAGAGGAGAAGAGAAGAGAAAGAGGGATGAGTCTGGCAAGTCAAGGTCGACTCAGTTTGGCCCTCTCCCTGCTCGCAATTTCGGCCGCGTCACAAGAAAGGGACGAGCTGGCTCATGACCTTTTTTGCGCAGCGTTCCTTTGCGTCTGCGTGACCTCGTTCGGAGGCTTGTTACAGAGGCGGCCACACGATGCGCTGCATGACGCGGCGAGGTCACGTTGCAAGCTCGCACGCGTAAAATATTCTGCAGCGGCCGATTGCGCTCATCACGCCCATTTCCAGCCGGTCGACTTTGGTCACGGGACCCAGCGTCAGGTGGCGCAGACCGCCCAGGACGTCGGCCAAGCACTGATAAGGAACTCTGTCTGCTCTTTTTCAAGTCACGCGTTCTCTCTGGCGCCACTTCATAAACGCAGGCCATTCCATACTGCTGCTTCAGGTTTCGACGGCCTCGAGTTGAAACCTGTCACAGCTTCGCGGAAGTTTGTCACGTGCCCCTGAATGCGCAAAGATCAGCACCCGACATCCTCAGTCAAGGCCCATTGCTGGCCAGCTCCTGAGTCTGCCAATGCTCTGGTCCCGTTCACTACGAGACTGAAGCTCTGGCTTTCAGTCTGAGCTGTGTCAGTGTGTATCGAATCACTTCGCCCTCGACTGCGCGAGGAGATTGCCGGAGTATCCACACTTGGTGATTGCTAATCCATATAAACAAGTGACCCATGGATAAACTACATATCTACACAACAACCTCCAGACTCGATTCATCCCTCTCGCCAGTCTGACATTAAATTATGTGCTATCCACTTGTGATCAAGCCGGCTCAGGAGCCGGCCTACCTTCTCAGTATATGCGAGATTTAGATAAGGTAGATGTAGAATGGATTTTGCTTGTCTGTCTGATCTTCGAGACCTGCCTTGCCATAGACCTCTTCCTCTGATGTCTCAACGTAGTTGCGCTCCATAGAGTGGTCGACAAGCTTGGCTGGCAGACCCATCGAGACACGTTGCTTTTCCTTTTGCTTGTTGAGGTAGATGATGTTGAAGATCTGAAGGACATACACGCCAGCGAGGATAGCGAAGATGGTAAGAATACCCTTCATCGCTGGGCTGTAATTTGGCGCGTCCTTCGAGTTGAAGAGATATGGTGCTACTATGTTGCCAACCTGCAAATGGAGATTCGGACGTCAACCGCAGACCCGCTTCGAGAAAAGGAAAACTGAAAAAATAATTTACCGCTGATGAGGCATTGAAAGCTGTGAAATACGTCGTCTTCTTTGACTGTCCAGCAACAGTGCCGCCCATCCAAGCCAAGATCAGAGGGTTCATGGCGAAGAGGAATGCGCAGAGGTAATATCCAGCGAGCAGGGCACCCTGGTACTGATCCGTCTTGGGGAGAGCATAGAGGAGAGCAACACCGCAGATGACTGGGATGGTGAAAGCGAAGAGAATCCAGCCCTTGAAGGAAAAGCGCTGAGCGAGCCACGAGGCGAGGATGATCATTGCGAACTGGAGAAAACCGAAGGGCATGTTCAGGAGCACGGCCTGGTCTGCAGTGAAACCGACAATCTGTTGCAGAATAATAGGACCAAAGACGTTGGTAGTCGCTGCACCGGCATTGACGCAGAAAGTGGCGATGAGGAAGAGGTACAGCTTTGGTTCCTTGAAAGCCTCCCAAGTCTGCGAGATCTGGAATTTCTGAGAAACGATACCCTGTTGGTTGGCTTTGAGGCGTTCGACGGCCTTGAGTCGGTCTTCGGGGCTCAGGAACTTGGCTTCACCTGGGCTGTCCGAGATGAAGAAGTAGGCGAAGACGCCAACGATGACGGTGATGAGGCCAAAGAAGAGGTAGATGATCTGGTAGACGTGCAGCTTGCTGTTCGGGATACGGGCGAGACCGTAGCAGATGGCCGAGCAGACAATAGTAGCAAGGCCCTGGTCAAATCATTTGTGTCAGTCAGTCACGGTCCTTGTTGCTGTATTGCTGGATTATTGATGAGCGCTCACGTTCGTACCGTACCAGCATGCCACTCGCAAAGGCTGCTCTGAGCGCCTGTAGAACGAGATGGTAATGACGGAGAAGAGAGGGATGGCAGCCGCCTCGAACCAGCCGAGGAGGAATCGGCAGGCAGCGAGACCAGCAAAGTTGGTAGATCCAGCCATGCCGAGCAGTGAAGCGGCCCAGAGGATGACAATGGCACTCATGAACAGGTGATACCGCATCTTGACGATGAGGAATGCTGCAAGGGGCTGTGCGACCAGCTGTGCATAGTAGCCGATGGCACCAATGGTGCTGTATTGATTTCCGACCAAGCCAGCATCGCGCCTCAGACCATAGACAGCGGAAAGTCCAATGATGGTCTTGTCCTGTTGTGACAAGGGTCAGAATGGGCGCAAGGAAGGAGTTCTGTGCGGGAATAGCGCCTTACAGCAATCTGCAGGAAGTAAATGACCATCAAAAAGGAGAGAACGTGAAGATCGGTCTTTTTGCGGATGCGCTTGTTCTGATCAGGCAGGTGGGATCTGTCAGTGCCAGATTTGCTTGGAAGTGCAAGCGCTGGAGACTGGGCAAGGAAGCTCACATCTTCAGCCGTGCAGATGACAGTGCCATCAATTGCGCCCTTCTCGGCGGCGATGCCATCTTCGTGTTGGTCAATCATGTTCTTGTCATGCTCGCCGGGCAGGTGAGTCTCTTGAGCGGAGCTCGACATCTTGAGAGGGGGGATCGCTTGCTAGAAGAGCAGCTCGGGAAGGTTGTACTGTATTGGCCTTGAGGGGTGGTTCTCGTTCGTGGTGTTGCGGACGGGAAAGAAGGAAAGAGAGATGCGACGGTCTGGAGGAGAGTCGGGGCAAACGGGGCGCTTCTGCTGGCAGCCACAATGGTTAGTGACGGGACTCTGGGGGCCCTCGCTCTTGCTGGCGGTTACTTGCGGCCAGCAATGGCCATGGAAGCTCCGCTCACTTGCAAGACCCGGGGCCCGACAGGCTTGCCAAGACCAATCGGACTTGCTTCCTTCGATAGCCGCCCTCAGTCACAGGAAGGTCGGAGCGCAGAACACAGCGCTTCAGCAGTCACGGTGATTCACAGCAGCCGGCCAGTCGCGGTCTGGACGTGCAGCTGCTTATGTTGGCTGCTAAGACCTGTGCTAGCCGTCCAAAAGGTAAATCACCGTATAACCGTTCTGGTGGCGTGTGCAGCCCTCACGTACTGGACAGGATGTTCAAGTTGTCAAAGGTCCGACTGTGGCAGGACGAGCTAAACGGCTCAGAAAGCCACAGCCTCTGACTCTGTCCCTGCTCAGACTTATGGTCACGAGTACACAAAACGTCACCAGCTTGCATACCGCCAATGCAATCAGCTTTACGCGTTCTCAATGCACGTGGCCCAAATCTGTGGAGACGGCTGAGACCATGGTCTCCAAACGTCGTCACGATGTCTACAACATTCAAGTGTTTACAGGAATGGCAATTCTTCTGCTGCCTGATATTCATACCATTCCTGCAATATACAGCATAGGTAGCCGGATCACGTGTCTGAGATCTAAGAGCATATGATACTCGTGTCGAGCGACGACGGGACGAGAGGCGCATCAGTCCAGGTCTTGAAGATGAAGACTACCGCTTGTGTTGGCCTGGTTGAAGCTGGCTGTAACGGCTTGCTGTTATATTTGCGAACATGTGGCCAGGATTGCCATCAAGGTCCTGGTTTACAGCTGCGTGGCGCGAAGGAGAAAGCGAGGCTGCCCACTGGGCAGCCTTGGACAGCAAAATTGAGAGTTTGTCCAGAGAGGGACGGCGCTACAATATTGATTCCCTTCCAGGTGCGACTGAAGCTTGCTTCCAGAGGTCCGCCAGGGACGGTGGCAAGTCTGGCACCGACTGTCCTCTGGGAGGAACAACAGTCCACAGACGGGAGCGTGCGGGCGAATCAAGCCAGTATAGCCTACTTACCGGCCCTGCTGAGTATTCTTTGCTGGCATGAACAGCTTCATAAAGCGCGGTCGCGTTGCCACAGACGGAGCTGTCATGGAGGGCGCGCGGCAGCAACAGGTTGTCTGTCTGTCGACGCACTCGCATACAGCTTGAATGTGACTATCTCACCACTCTGGTGGCAGTCACTGTGCCGCATCAAGGCACTTCGAGTGTCAGCCTGCCATGTCCGCAACTTACACCTGCGGGAGGTGTCGACAGCCATTGACCATCCGCGTCACTCCAGGCGCAGTCGCCTCTCTGGCCTCCAAGGTTGCCAGTCCGAGCGTCATAGAGTCGCAATACGACCTTCTCGCGTCTCATATCTCGTCATATACCATCAGCGGGGACGATGGAGACCGCAAAGGGCTCGACGCTGTGCTCGGCAACACCTCGCGACCTCTAATACCGCGCAAGGTCGTCCTGGGTCCGTCTGGAAGCTCAGCTCAAGGGCAGCAACACAGCACCAATATCGTGCCGTCTGCGAGCGAGCTTCAGAAGTATTTCGATGCCCTGTCATCGCAATCCGAGGCGGATCATCCTCTGTGCAGCGAATGCTCCAAGGCATGGTTCGCGCAGATGTCAGAGGTCGTGGAAGAGCAAAAGAAGACGCGCGAGATGCTTGTCAAGTACGAAAAGGACATCAAAGCTCGCAAGGATGAGCTAGAGGCTCGCAATGATTGGCTTGATGGAGATATCGCCCGCCTCGAGCAGGAGGAGAAGGAACTGGTGGCGCGCCTGCTGGAGACGGAGAAGCGGAAAGATGGCCTGGACCTGGAGCTGCTGCAGCTTGATGAAGAGGAGAAAGCGCTCGAAGTGGAAGAGAAGGCGTGAGTGACTATTTTGATTCTTTGGCTGATTGCCCGTCACTCAAATCAGCTGCATCTTAGGTTCTGGCAGGATCATTCGCGATATGTTGCAGAACACGAGACTCAAGTGCAAAAGTCACGCTCCTTGCTTCTCTCGTACACATCGGCACTGAACACGTTGGAGAAGCTCCAGCGCACCAATGTCTACGCCGACGCCTTCAACATCGGCCACGACGGCGGTCTTGCGACAATCAATGGACTGCGCTTCGGGCGTTT
Source organism: Cystobasidiaceae sp. HBUAS51001 (assembly GCA_003351005.1). Taxonomy (NCBI): domain Eukaryota; kingdom Fungi; phylum Basidiomycota; class Cystobasidiomycetes; order Cystobasidiales; family Cystobasidiaceae; species Cystobasidiaceae sp. HBUAS51001. The sequence continues at coordinate 27,548 of QOZY01000201.1, read as the reverse complement.
GCCTGCTGTTCAGGTCGAATGGAGCGAGATCAATGCAGCTTGGGGGTGCACATTACTTTTGCTCAAGACTATTGCTCGGAGACTCGAATATGAAATCACAGGGTACCGATTGGTACCCATGGGAAGTTTCTCAAAGATTGAAAAGCTGCCTGCTGCAGCGGGAGAGAAGCTTACGACACTCGAGCTGTAAGCAGCGTCGTTATTTTTAGCATCATAGTACAGAGATTGAACCTAATGTCGTTACTTCAGCTTTGGATCAGGCGACTGGGCGCTGGGACGCTTACTCCAGAACAGACGGTTCGACTCTGCTATGGTCGGATTCCTTGAATGCCTCCGTCAGGTCATCGAGTTCGCAGAGGACCGCGCTCTGGAAGAGAACATTGATTTGCGAATACCGCATCAGTGCGTATCTCAATCTCACCCTATGTCTACACTGAAACTCTGACGCGATGATGTTTCTGCCTTTCTTGGTGTCTCACCAACAGAGTACATAAGGACAAAATAGGCGATGTCAGCATACGCTTGGGTAGTAGCGATGAGACGTGGACCCGCGCCCTGCGGCATGTTCTGCTTGATCTGAAAATACTGTTAGCAGACGCGGTGCGGTAATTATTCGGTATAGCATAAGCGACGTCACGAATGGTCACACTTGTAGCTGGCTAAAAATCTGTCCGCATTCAAATGGCGCAAGACTAAGCGCGCTGCATTGCCTTGAGACTACGGCTTGAACGACACTGTTGGCCTCTGACAAATCACAATGTGCCAAGCGCATCCTTGTAAAGGCGTTTCGCCTCCTCAATTCCCTCCTGGACCTTGTCAATTTCGGTACCGAATCCTTGAGCGCTCTCGTCTTTTCCTCCGCCTCGTCCACCCACAACCTTGGACACCTCTGCAATCCATTGCTTGCATGAGAATGTCTTGCTGACATCGCTCTTTGGCAGCGAACTGATGTGTGGCAACTTCTGGTCTGCAGCGTCGACAGCGAACAGGTACGAAGCCTTTTGATACGTCTTGCCGATGTGCAATGTCGCAGCTTGCAGCGATTTCTGATTACCGCCTGGAATCTCCATGACGCATACGCGAGCATTCGGGTTCTCTCGGAAGAATGCGTCTACTGCATCCACAGCCTTCTTTGCCATGACCTTGTCCTGTGCTTTTGCCTCATCGAGAATCTCTCGTGTCAGCTTCTCATGCGATTCCCTTAGCCGGATCTTCTGGACTTGAGAGATCTCCTTGGTGTTCAGTGACTTAACAAGAAAGAAGCCGTCAGCAATGGTCCGAAGTGCAGTTCTCATCACTCACTGTCAGATATGCCTTGGCAGCCTTCTCTTTCTCCTTGCCTTGCAGAGTCCGGATATGGTCCAACTCTTCAGCAGCATCTTTGGCGAGATCCTGAGCATCTCGCGCCTTGGTGCCCGTCAGGGCGGTCACTCGACGGATACCCTTCGCGATACCAAGCTCTTCCGTGACGACAAAGTGCTTGATATCACCGGTCCTCTCGACATGTGTACCACCGCAAAACTCTACGCTAGTCGAACGCCATTTGGGATTCTTGATATCTTGAGCAATCTCGTCGATGTCATATTCTAGCGTGACTACCCGCACAGGGTCGGGATATGCTTCGCCAAAGACTGCGCGCAGACCAGGAATGTCGTGTGCGAGCTTCAATGGCAGTTCCTTGGCATATACCGGTACGTTCTTTTGAATCCATTGATCGCAAATGTTCTCGATACGCTCCATTTCGGTCACTGTCACAGGTCCTTTGTGAGAAAAGTCGAATCGCAACTTTGTCTCAGCGACGAGGGATCCTTTTTGATCTATGTGATCGCCCAATGTCTCCCGCAGAGCATAATTCAGGATGTGTGTTGCAGTGTGATTGCTGCGGATGGGCCCACGACGTAGCTGGAAGAGCACGGGTCAGCGCTGCGCGAGAGCTCAATGAACAGTGCTGTGCTTACTTCCTCATACGTGCAAGTCACCTTGTCGTTGACGATAAAGTCTCCTTCTTTGAGCGTACCAATGTGCAGAACGTAGCCGTTGAAGACTTGGACATCTTCAACCTCGAATTCTGCCTTGCCATCAATACTGATCAAACCTGTATCGCCCTCTTGACCACCAGATTCCGCATAGAAGCAGGTACGGTCCAAAATGATGCCGAAAGGTTTCCCCCGGGCAATGTTTGATGTGGAATCGTGGAATGCGCGGGAGTCGTAGATAGCTTTGACGCTAGCAGTCACATTTTCCCGGCCGTACTTGGCTTCATCATCCGTCTTGGGAACATTGGCATTCTTCTCCAAAGCAGCTATGTCGTGTACATCCATGCGGACAATCTCGCCGTCTGACTTCTTTGCAGTTGCTTTACTAGCCTCCTTGCTAGCTTCTTGAGCGGCTTTGAACTCGTCTTGATTGATCTTGAGACCAGCTTCGTCTGCCATGATTTCTGTCAGATCGACTGGGAAGCCAAAGGTGTCGTAGAGGCGCCAAACGTCCTTTCCATTCAGCACACCCTTGCCTGCCTTTTTAGCCGATAGAGCATACTCGTCGAACAGCTTTTCACCTCGGTCCAGCGTACGAGCGAAAGACTCTTCCTCCTCATCGAGCATGAGCTTGATCTCATCGACATTCTTTGTGATCTCCGGGAAGAAGTCACCCTGATCATGTTGTATCTTAGCTGACTGCACATGTGGACTAGGGGAGCAATACACACCATTTGTGCCACAAGCGTAGGCATGAGCGATGAGAAGAAGGTGCCAATAGGTACGCCAAACTTCTTTCGCACGTATCGCGAGCCTCGCCGCAAGATGCGACGGAGGACATAGCCTCGACCGACATTACTAGGCACTCCACCATCGGCGAGCGCAAATGTGAGCGTGCGGACGTGATCTGCAACTACTCGGTACGCGGTGTCAATGCCATCGGCGTCCTCAGCTCCAAGCTTGCCTTCGTAGGCTCTGGCTCCGGTCATCTCCTGGATCTTCTGGAAAAGTGGTGCAAAGACGTCCGTGTCGTAATTTGAGGGTTTGTCTTGCAGCACTGAAACGAGTCGTTCAAATCCCATGCCGGTGTCGATGTGCTTGTTAGGCAGCTCTTTCAGGCTTCCATCACCTTCGCGATTGTATTGCATAAAGACGAGGTTCCAAACCTCAATGACGTTCGGGTCATCCTGATTCACCAGGCTCGAGGCATTTCTACCACCGATACGGTCGTAGTGGATCTCGGAGCATGGACCACATGGACCTGTGGCTCCCATCTCTGACGAGGCAGCAAGAACAACTCAGGCTTATTCCAAAGCGGTGGTAGCCAAAACCAGCAGGTAACGCTTGAACCCACCCCAGAAGTTGTCTTTGGCATTGCCTGGGAGAATGCGGTCTTCCGGCACGCCAATGTCGATCCACAATTGCCGGGCCTCTTCATCTGGCTGAAGCTTCTGTTTCGAATCGCCCTCAAAGTAGGTGACATAGAGTCGATCTGGTGACAAGCCGTACACTTCTGTGAGAAGTTTCCATCCCATAGAGATAGCCTCTTTCTGCAAATTAGTGCAAAGTAAGCTCAAGCCTTCAATGCAAGTAGGAATGGCGAACCTTGAAGTAGTCGCCGAATGACCAGTTGCCCAGCATCTCGAAGCTGGTAAAATACCTTAGCACCTAGCACCGGGCATGTTCAAGAAAGAAGACTCTCACAACGTGTGATGATAAGTATCCTTGCCGACGTCGTCCAAGTCTGCATTATCGGATGAAAGGGCTCAGCCACCAGTTGAGAGAAGTACTGTCGTAGCCCACCATTGTGCTTGCCGCCTGCGCGAATACATTTTTGCGAGTTGACTGCTCTTTTAAGCTTGCCAAAGTCGGTGTTTGGATCTGCTATTCCCTGAAACAGGGACTTGTACTGCCGGTCGAAAGATGTGGTTTGCATATGCAAGGCGCGGTCGTCAGCCCGAGCCATCTAGATCCACCTGCACTTGCCGCCATGGCAGCCAATTGAAGACACAGCCTGTCAGAGGTGATGCCACGCACCTGCACCATTCCCGAGTTCACAAAGAGGAGCGTCGGATCTTCATACGGCACCACCTTGGAGCTAGGCACGAAGGTATGGCCATAATCCTTGGTGAAGTAGTCGACGTAGGTCTTGCGGACGGTGTTGGCGTCCCACTTTGGGGCGGTAGCCATGGTGCGACGAAGGACTAGACTCGCTGCTCGCAGACGTGTGCTTCGAAAAATGATGCTGGCCAGTTCAGACGGTGCCAGAGCTCGATCACGCTGCGACGAGTCACTAGAAAGACAACCAGCGTTGCTTGCGAAGGCTGCCCGGAACTACAACTTCAAGGTCATCATTACTATTATCTATGATACATGTTTGATAAGTCGTCCTCTTTGTGGGAGATACTCTGTCAATTGCACGCCGGCGACACGTGTTTCAAGCTTTCCAAGTGGCGTTGGTCAATACTCCCCGACTATTTGGAGACTGGCCAGACCAGCCTACGGCAGCACTTCAAATTTACTTGTCTTTTCAACGAGCCCTTCAGTCAGGAATGCGACCGATTTCTACGCTCTCGGCAAATTTGGTCCAGATTTCCGATAAGCGGGTGATTTGACGCGCCTTCGAAGACCAGTCATGCCCAAATTTGATCTCTGCAGCACAGAGACCAGGTCAATCGAGGCAAAGTCCAGAGATATTGTCTCGTACTCACTCTTCAACTTAGTCTTTTGATCCGCCAGAACTGGCAGCAGACCCATAACAGTGAGCCACACACTGAAGTCGTACTCGTTTGCGTCCTTCTTGCTAAATTGCAGTACTTCCAGCTTGCTCAATGGTCTGAATAGCACAGAAGGCTGGTAGACTGGACAGGAGCCTTGCTCGATTGAGAGGTGTGTGAGGAGACTGCACGCGCCGAGAGCTCTGTCGAAAGCGCCGTGGCGGGCACGACCCCGAGCTAACCAGGCTTCACCGCTACCTCCCCACCCACCATCTTCATCTTGTGCATTGGCGGCATCCGCCTCCAAGATCTGACATGCTATCAACGTGAAATTGGTCAGACTCTGACTGTGTTCTGTGAGGACTTGGCACAGATCTCGAAGTTGCAGAGATCCTAGCGACACTAGGCTTAGGTGAGTCAGGCGAGTGAACGCTCCCTCGAGCATGTGGTAGATACGGCCGTAGATTCGGACCTTCTCTAGTGAGAGGTTGACCAAGGGGGAAGTAGCTGGATGACGGTCTCCGGTGCCGTCGCGCCTCGTGGAGTATAGGAACGGATCGTCGATTCGCAGGGTGAGTCTGGCGAGCTTCAGCTCCTTCAGATTCGGCCAGTCTCCAAATAGGGATCTTGGACCAATAGTACCAAACTGTCTCAAGTTTTCAGCCCCAGTGTTTGCAGAAGTAGATATGCAAATGACAGAACGTACCTCCAATTCTTTCTGTAATGAATGAAGAAAGGCAGCTTCAGCCACATATTGCGTAAGACTACTCAGTCATCTTTATACCCACAGCATGCCATGCGTAAGAGACTGGGTCCATCGTTATCTTTTCGACTCTGCCAGCGACATTGTTGAGAATCACTTTGGTCGCTCCAAACGTGGCGATCTAGGAGGCATGATCAGTAGATTTCCCATGAAAGAGTAATCTTATATTCTCACATTGGTAAATTGAAGGTTGTTCGCGTCCGAGCATAAAGTCAAGAGGAGGATGAATTGGATTGGCGAAGGTAGAGCTTCGCGAAGCGCAGCTTGCTTTCCAACAGATGGATCCGGAGGCTGAAAGCTGAACTTCATTGTCTTTACAACCTCGACCAGACTTTGCTTATTGGATAGAAGGTCTATCAGGTTATCGCAACGGGCTTTGGTCGAAACATCAAGCTCCGAGACTGTCGCATTGTACTTGTCAGCCCGTGCTTCGATGTAGGCGGGTGCTATTTGCTTACGTTCGATGAACAACAGGCTACGACAAGGGAGCACCCATGCCTTGCCGATTTGACAAAAGCTCTGGAGGTTCTTCTTATCAAAGTCGTCGTGCTGAAGAACTCGCGTAATAATCTTGGAATTGGCCATCGGATGCAGTGCTGGATCAGCAGGACACGGCCGCGACTCGAGCTTCTTCCTGAGCCGCTTGACTTCGCGCTCGTTGAAAAGATTGGCGGCTGTCTCTTTGTCGGCGTTCTCCTTCGCCTTTCTGGGTGTTCAACGAAGGTCAGCATTATGCTTCAGCTCAGCCTTTCCGTGTCACGTGCGCAAGCCTGCTTACTTGTCAGCCTCTGCATTGTCCCAGGCAGATACTGCTGCGATGTATTCGGCTTGCCGTTTGACTTCGAGCTCTTCGCAGACCTGCGAACGGAGTGTGAGCTGCCGCCACATTGGCGCGTGCGAAGACTGACCTTTGTGATTGTGACCTGCATATCGCCCAGCTTCTTCATTCTGCGATTTCAGAGTGTGACATGCATTAGAGAGATTAATCCCAGTTCCCTCGTTGTTGCCGAACGCTGGAATTGCGGGCTGGCAGTCTAGCACGCGACTCACGCTTCCGCTAAATGTGGCTAGAGCGAGCAAGCAGCGTTAGAAAGTGGTCTGAAATGGAGTACACCACATGGCGTACCAAGGGCGACTCCACCGCCTTTGGCGGCTCTGGCCGCTTGTCCTTCTTGTCATCGTCACCCATGCTGCCGGTTGCTTGCTGACGAGCTCGTGGACCAGAAAATCGGTGATGACACCAGGAGATTCAGCTGAGGAGTAGCTGGATGATGCGCGGGCTCCGTCAGGCTCGTAGCATTGGTCAGAGGGAGGATGCGTTCGTGCGTGCGAGCTGGTTGGTAGCGCATATGAGCAGCCCTGCCTGCTTGTTTCGCCAGGTCGGCTGGCCGTCTGTCCGACGAGCGTCGCAGGGGACGAGCCCTGGACATGTTTGGCGAGGGGAAGCACAAAAGCCATCTTGGACAGTCTTCTGGCATCACTGATGCGAAATCGACAGACATACGCTTGAAAGCTTTCCGCAGTTGCTTCAGTCGAAGCGTAGCTTCTGCCACCAGCAGTTCCTAGCTAGAGACGGCCTGGAAAGTCGCCACGTCTCGGGAGGATATTCTCCAAGACATACTGCTATCTCTGCTGTCTGCGCCACTACGCGCTGTATCCCTCTCTGCATAACGGATCGGGACAGTCCCTGTAGGCTCTTCCATTTTCGAGGCAAACGATAACTGCGGGACTTGAGAAAGGGTATGAAAAGAGAGATTATACGACAACGATGAAAACTGCAGGGGAAAACCAGTTCATACGGGCTTGCTCTTGCTCAAAAGAGGGGAGCACAACGCAAAAGTGCTATCCCCGTGTAGATTCTAGCATCCGGAAATAAAGCTGGAGCAGATAGTAAGAGTCGTTCCCTGCAGACAAGGACCATTTAGTGAGAGCTTGGACCAGCGGATCCTTGCCGCGACTTGTTCGCTTACCAGCATTGTTCTTCTTGTGACACACGATTCGCTGCTCCTGACATGCCGAATGCAATGCAATGTTGCCATATTGAGGGTTGCCCACAAAGGCGGCATACAGGGTCTGCGAGTCTTCCGCCACGATGGGGTACTTGCCATCGGGTCCTCGTTGATGCATCGTGGTTGGTGGAAGCGATCTCCATTGTTCACATGAGAGAAATCTTCCAAAATACGCGAGTTCGGACTCAACGCCGTGACAGACGATGATCAATGGCCCAGCTGAAGCCAACTTGTTTACGACTTCACCGAGCTCTGCCATGATGGCAGTCTCTTCTTTTATCAGAGTACTTTCGCCCGTGAGCTCATCTGGGAATCCGAAATGCTGAATGCAGCTTGGTGTCAGTCCACGAACACACGCCGCACAGTGAGAAGTTACCCACATCCCGAGTGTCCGGGACTTTTGTATTGCGATACCCGACGTACTCCTCGGATACTATAGACGGGGTAGAAGGCGAGGCGTGGAGTGGACAGCCATTAGCGTCATTTACAAGGCACAAGATCTAAAGAAGCATACCTCGGTGTCGGACGTTGGTCTCTACGCCCATTGTTCCGTCTGGACGCAGGTGACTCCGCATGTAGGCCCAACCAATTTCCGGGATCACACTGGCATCGTTGTCCCATCTTTGAGTGCGGATGGTCAGAATTGATCCTCCATGTTGCTGGACCTGGCTAAAAGCATTCCTGCTTTGGACAAGGCGGAAGGAGAAGAAGCTGCCTGTAGCCTCGCTGATAAGGCTTCGCAACGCTTCGACATCGATGGGCCTCTCGGCGCGCAGACTTCTAGGCTCGAAGATCGTCTGGGTGACCAGAGACTTTGACCTGTCTGAAGTATACGGGCATTACAACAAGATAGTCATTTAGACGAGCGAGCAGAATGTACAGACGGCAAGGATGAACGTACCGGGTTTCAGGCTTTGTTTGAGAGCCTGAGGACACTGCTCATCCAGCATATTGACGAGCTCTTCGATAGAATCACTGCTGAAGCACACGGCCATTTGGCTACTTTGCTCCATCCTTCCGACCCAGAGCTCATGACCCTGGCTCCAGCGGGACTCGACGTCGGCGTAGCTGCTGCCATTCACCAGGCTGCTTTCGGAAAGGAAGCTCTTGAGACGCTCGTCGCCAATTCCAGCCATTGACAGTTGCTTTTTCCAGACGTTGACGATGTAGTCGTAGTGGTACACGCGACTGGGTATAGGGAAGTGTGCAACTGTAGACAGAAGCCAGTGTAGCTCGTCAGACACGGAGCATACTGGGTCTGACAGCGCCACTCGACCCGTTGCTGGATGTCCAATGCTCACGCGCTGGGACAAACTCACCGTTGCCGGCGTAGACTGGATAGAGCTTCCGACCCTCGCTGACTTTAAACTTGGCACCTTTGAAGAATTCGTCGTCGTCCGAATCCTCGTCGGACGAATGGTAGTCAATTGCGTTTTTGGGCATCTTCGCGTCGAGTAAGAGCGTCACGGCTGGCCGCAATCCTAGATGAGAACAGGGAAATTATAGCTCGCCAGAAGCATGAGACGTAGACGGCCTTGTATGAGAGCGCTCATGAGCGGGACGACATCGTAAAGTCAGCAGTGGGAGCAGAGCAGCTATGCGTGGACTGTCTGACAGACCTCCCAAGTCGAGGATGATCGAAGGTTCGTAGCAAGAACCTGACAGCAGCAATCACAGGATCCCACGAGGGATGTCGAGAAGCTCTTGATGAATGAGCAGCATACAAAAGGATCTGACCGAGATTGCCCATCGCACGCCTTACCGGGTCACCGAGTCGCCAATAGCGAATCGCCACCACGGCTCTGCAGGTGATGCACGTGGACTGGAAGCTGCTCTTGTCTTCAGTCCATTAAACCATCCTACCGGGCAGACATGGAAGCTCAAGAGCCAACGTATTACGAGGTGAGACCAACCAGTCGCGTCGACAAACTCGGATCCGCTGACGACAGGTTGTGTTGCTCTACTCTGCTTTGCTGCTTTTGGCGCGCTTGGACGCGTTCGCATCTACGCTAACAATGACTGACGCTAATGCTGCGCTGGGCCTGCCATAGCTTGAACGGGAGAAGCTCATCTCTGATATCTCCGAGAATCTTGCGGAAGCCATTTCCAGTGCGTGGCTTCCGGTGCGAGATATGCAAGATCTGGCAGTTCTAAATTCACGCGATGCCTTGCAGACCTCAACACGCTAAATAGAAACATAGAAGCAAACACTGCCATTGGTAGCGAATTTGATGCCGTGTCAAGACTATGGAAAGATGTGCGTGCTTTTCGCGATGTCGTGAAAAGCTCTCTTTGTTGGAAGCTGACGCCAAGCGCAGTACGAGCGCGTGATGGCAAATACAGCAGACGCTTCGGCCAATGCAGAAGCACAACCGACAGGGATGATGAGCGACAACAGTAAAGACGCGGCGATGGATCTACCTGATAACAGCTACGGCATGGCCCCCGGAGCAGGCTCGACAAGCTATGTAGCTCGGTGATGAGCAGGGAATCGGCCAATGCCGGCTTGACTATCTCCACCAACACAGTAATATTGTTGTAGACTACATATGCCTGATATACTTATAGCAATAATGCCTAGAGCTCGAAAGGCGTGTTGTCTATGCTCTGCGGTACTCCCATCACCATCTCAGCCAGAAGTCGGCCAGTACCTTGCGAAAGTGAGATGCCCCAAGGACCTGGGAATACCTACAAGTTCAGCTCGCTAGACCAGACCCGTGAAGCACGCTCGGACCGACCATGACCAGCAGATAGCCAGACACCGCTCCCAGTTGAAAATAAAGCGTCGTCCTTCAGCCAGTCTGAAGGTACTTTTGAGATATACTGCAAAAGCAGGTACAATGAGACTAGGGCCAGCTTCACCGTAGAAACATATGCACATACAGGCCTTCCCGAGCTGGTGGTGGGCCGATAGCAGTTGCCTCGACGGGTAATTTCCAGACCGTCGCTCTCTTCTTTCGTCCAACGCAGAATCTTTCTCGTTGCTTCTTTCAGTCTTTCGATCTCTGCATTATCGACGGTATTGATGTCTGCTCGAGAGGGTAATGGTGCAGTAGCCGAGTTCAAGCCAGCGATGTAGATCTCGTCAGGCAAGCGGGAGAATATTTCCTTTTCGTACGTGGTGCCGTCAGCCCACTTTCCAAGTCATCGAGTAGGGATATTTGTCTCCGCACCGGTGCAAAGCTCTTAGATCCACTGACGGCCTTGCTACCCGAGAATGATGTCGCAAAGACGGCATGGCAGCCCTCGGGATATCGACCATCCCGTTTCTGAGCCTTCCAGTGAGGAGATTTGACAATGATGGAGTGCCCACCAAGCCGCCCTATATCTCGAACCCTCTTAGAAGCGTTCGATGATCTAGGAAAGAGCTTCTCGAAAGCAATAGGTGTCCATGGACCGCATGTAAAGACTATCTTGCTGCAAATCAAGCGAGTGCCGTCGTCCAGTCCCACACCTTCGACCTGATTAGCCTGATTCTTAAAGAGGGTCGAGGCTGTGACACCACTGTGAAGGACAGCACCCCGTTCTTTGACTTTTGAAAGGAGGAATTTGCATAATCGCAAAGAATCGCTGTTCGACAGCACAGCGCGTACTCATCGCTTCAGCATTTCAACCTGGTAAGAAGATTTGCCAAACACTGACACTTGCGCAGTGGAGCTTGGACCACTGAGAATCTCACACTCCTGGCCAGGTGCTACCCTGAGCCAGCTAGGCCTGTTCTGATCAGTGTTGGGAGAAGCGTCTGCTGTGTTGCGATCCGCCACTTGGGCACGGCTAGTGCCTTGCAGGAGCCAGTCTGCGCCATTCTCGCTGTCAGATTCCTCCGAGGAGATGGAAGGACCAAGGGATAGTCCAGTAGATCCGCTATAGCCCCACACGTCACTGCCATTGTGCTCTTGAGCGAGGCTCTTGTGCAAGGCGAAGGACAGCTTGCCCAGGGGCAAGACGGAGGACGAATACCAATTTGACGCAAGGAAGCCGGCAGAATAGCCACTGGCTCCAGAGAAGGGTTCTTTAGTGGCTTCGATAATGTGAATGTCCTCCTTGCAGCCCAGTTCTTGTAGATGGAAGGCCGTCGAGCTGCACAACGTCAAGACGCGTGAGTGTGGCGTGCATGATGAAGGTAGCATCAGTGCCATGTCTGCGTGGGGCAAGCTTACACGCCAATGATGCCGCCTCCCAAGATGACTATCGCCATGGTGTACCTGCGTGAGCGCCTGCTTGTGTTGAGCTTGGTATCGGTACAAGAAGTCTACGCTGAGAACGTGATCGCGGCCTTGAACTGAGAAGCGGGCTGTCGTCGTCCAGGCTTGCCCTTGTGGAGGCGCGGCAACTCAGACGGTATAGCAGGCGGGCATGGCCTCATCAAGCATGAACATGATGCGCGTGCACACGCTGCGAGCACGGAACAGCCTCTTCAATGAGGCTTGCAATTGCCTGCGAGAGGAGAGGGGAAAAATCAAGGGCAAAGGGCGAGCGGCTTTCCACCAGAGCAGCGCTGCCTGTGAAGAGCCCCAGCAGTCGAGGTCGACTGCTACTGCCACTCTCCAAGACCAGCTAGAGTCTGTTCAGCTTCAGCCGCCGGCTCAAACTACGACTCAAGCCATGAAGACCGCAGCACGACAGGCGCCTCGACCGGCACTAAGTGCAACGACTGTGGGCGGTATCGATATGCACGAAGTGCATGAGAGAAAACGACGCATGCTGTTGAGTGAGTTGGTGTTATCTTTAGACTATGTCGTTTGCCGTATTGATGTGCTCGACTTCACGCAGTGGACGAGCTCGAGTCGCTGGGCTCTTCGCAGACTCGAGAAAATACATGGCAGCCGCACCACAGCTTCACTCGCACCAAGAAGCCTGCTCACGTCACTCTGTCCAATCTTCTTGCCGCAACTGCGCACTTGGGCCATTCAAAAGCCCTGAACAACCCGATGTCCTTTCCCTACATCTATGGCACTCGACATGGCATTTCCATCATCGACGTGCGAGAGACATTGTCAGCTCTGCGCCGGGCAGCCGCACTTGTCAAAAGCACAGTGGAGAACGACGGCATCGTGCTCTTTGTCGGAGGCAAAGGCATGAAGGACAGCGAACGTGTACTGAGCGCAAATGCCGCCAAGATGGGAGCCCATGGATATGCCACTTCGAGATGGCTGCCTGGTACTCTCACGAACGCCTCGACGCTGTTCTCGGCTTCCAAGACCATGATCAAAGACGATGGTGTGCACTCAACTGGCCTTCATCCTTCCCTCATTGTACTCTTCGCACCCTTATCCACGCCGCATGTCCTGCGTGAAGCCAACTCGCTCAGCATCCCGACTATCGCACTTTGCGATTCCAACGTCGATCCACGTCATTTCACATACCCTATTCCCTGCAACGACGACTCTCTTCGAGTTGTTGAGCTTGTCAGCGGCGTTTTGGCCGAAGCTGGAAAGGATGGTGCCAAGCGCAAGGCGTACAAAGAACGCCAGATGCAGGCTAGCAATCGACAAATCGAGCAAGAATATCTTTCGCAACAGCGAGACATGTACATAAGCAGGCAGAAGAGACTCCGTTAATGTTGTGATTTGCTCTTCTCTGCGCCTTCGTGCTCGGAAATCAAGCACCAGCGTATGCCAATTTTACGCTGCAGGGGCCAAAAAATTCAAGTCATACTACTATACTATACACAAAGGCAGAGAGCATGCCATCGGTGCAATGTCGGCCTGCAAGACTGCCTTGCTTACTTTCACTTGCTTTCTTCCTGCATCTCTTGACCGTCCACAATAAGCTCCCTCTCGCCCGCATTGCTGTCATTCTCGGTGAACTTCTTTAGCCTTGCTGACATTCTGCTGTCTTCAACTTTGACATCTGCGCTACCCTCCGCACTGGCCGCCGCGGGTGCAGCACCGTTGAAAGTGGCTGACTTGTTCTTTTGTGGCGCTTGGAAGCCTCCGCTGTGCGCTTGCCCGCGGCGGTGACCAGGAGGATGTTGAAAGTGACAATCCGGCCTCGTGCACGCCAGCCCAAAGCGGCAAGGCGTGCTGATAGTAGTCGTGGGATGTGAAAAGAAGCAACCGGGCCGCGTGCAATCAGCGCCATACTGTCCAAAGAAATGCATCAGTATTCGGGAACATCCTTTACCAGTCACACTTTGCGCACCATGCATGGTTTTGCTCCTGGATTAGGCGCGGCTATCGGCTGCGACGGGGCTGCCACGGGCTGGGGTGCTGCCGCAGGCTTGGGCAAGTATGCTTGCACGTTGCGGCCTTCTGGATCCGTTTTCTGTGCAGGGGAGACGTGCGACTTCGGGCAATCCTGCATGGCAAGCGCATCAGCCGCAACCCATTTACAACCACTGTACAAACGCACCTTGTCCTCGCAAGCGAGATTTTGATCGCATACGTCTTTTGTCAAGACTAGACCAGACTCCTTTGTGGCAGCTGGAGATGGATGCGAGTACTTGCAAATAGCATTCTTGCACTCCACGCCGTACTTGCAGAGCTGTTCTGAGCTTGGGCGGTCAGGCAATCGCACGGGCTTTGACGTCTTGTGTCCTGACTGCCCTTGCTGCTGCTGCATGACCTGATGATCAGGCTGAGATGGGAAAGGCAGGTGGCCTGCATTGTGCGGGCGTCCTTGTTGGTGGCCAGGCTTCTGATGCCCATTCTGCCCAACAGGTTGAAACAGTTGGTTGGCAGCTGCGGCTGTGATGAGCTGGTGCTGGAAGATTTGCTGTTGAACTTGTTGCTGTTGTGCGGGCGGGAGCGAGTAAAAGTTGCTTGGTATATGCAACGGCGGAAGACCGGGGATCTGCGAGGGAATGACCATGCCAGGCATGATGCTTGGCGGTAATTGCGGACCCGCTGAGCCGAATTGTGGTCCTCCCTGCCTGTTGTTGGGTCCTCGACGACCACCAGGTCCGAATTGATTGCCACCGGCACGCACGCCTGCTCGGTCAAAGATGGATTGCTCGGAGCGGTCGTTGTCGACGTTCATGCCGTCTCCATTCTGATCTGACAGTCTTGCCCGTCGATTTGGTCTCTCCACGGATGAATCTCCCTCTCGCTTGATGCCAGCGACTGCTGTTCCAAATACGCCAGAGCCGCGCTGCTGATGCGGCCGGTCTGGCAGCCTCTGCCTCCCTCCTGGGCCCTGTCTACCGTTGCCTCTAAGACCGCGTTGCCCTCTCTCATGGTCACGGCTGTCCTGCACGGTCTGGATGGAATTGACCTGCCAGCCTTGCTGTTCTGATGCAGCAGGGCCAGCTGACGAGTTCGTTGTACCAGCATCTAGGCTCATAGGACTGGTAGGCTGGCTCTGAGAGGCCGCTCCAGCCTTCTTTGTATAATGCTCTGGAATGGCAACATCGAATATCCAGTCGGTCAATGAGCCTTGGTATTCCTGCCCGATGAGCTCAGAGAGCTCGGCTGTGATCTGGTCGCTGGTCTTGCTGTTGGCCAGCATAACCGTCACGTATTCGGCCATGACTGGGTCCCCGGCATCTGAGTAGCCATGTTCTTCCAGCTTGCCTTGAATGGCATTCTACAAAAGCGGTGTGCGCAGTGGCAGCACAGTTCGAAGTCGACAACGAGATTTCGAAAGTGGACAGCACAAGCGGACCAAAGCAGTCAGATGAGTCGGACCCCAAGACAGCAACAGCAGCTGAAGCACACCCCACACTCACTTGCAGCTCGCCTGCTTGCGCTATGTCGATATTGCTCGTCCTGCCTGCCATACTGAATGGAAGACAGCTTCAAGATGATCGGGCAGTCGGCGTGTGCTCAAGCTGGAACGAGCAGTCCTTTCTTGTCTTTCGATCCTGAGCACGGAGCAGGTCATGGGCAAGCAGTCGCCGCCATTGAACTCTGCGTTGCTAGCACACGGCATCGCACAATCGCCCCATGCTTCAGGACGGCACCGCGGACAGGACATGGCGACTTCGTCAGCGCCGCCACTCCGCATATTTGAAGGACCTCCAAAGGAGAGCTTACAAGCGGAAAAAGACCGGCAGCACTAGCATACGGATACAGTGCACTACAAACTCCTGAAGATGCATAATCATGTACTACCTCACTGCCGTTGCGAATCTGGCTCGTTGCCCAAGCGCTTTGGACCAGTTCCAGCTCTATTACCGTCTCCCTTTCGACGAGCACCAGCTCCACGGTTCCTGGCTTCCTCGATCGCAGCCTGTATCTGCTGAGCAGCCACGTCCTCGTTCCCAGTGCCGCCAGCGGCCTTGTTCTTGTGACCTCCCAATAGCGGGCCTGGCTTCTTTGGCATGGCTTCGAGGATCCGTTCTTTTTCCAGCTGAGCTGGATCGAGCACGCGAGCCATGGCTTCTTCTCTTGCACGACTTCTCTCCGCGTCAAGAAGTTCCTTTTTAATCTTGCTTTCGTCCTCTTCAAAGGGAGATGACGGCGTTTGTGCGGTCTCATCGGGGTGCTTGGGCGCGACTGGATTCTTCGGTTTCTTCCAATTGCCCCAAGGTCGCGGCTTGATCGCTAGATCAAACTTGGTGTCATCCCAAGTAAGCTGCTTGACCTCCTGTCCTTCGTCGCGCAGTATTCTATCCCACGTCGAGTCGGCCAGCAGACCTCGCCAGGTTGAACCAATGCCATGCTGGATGTCCGACGAGAGCTCTTTCGATTGAATGACGACCGGTGGCTCCATTGAGAAGGCTTGAATAGTATTCTCTGCATCATGCTTCAAGTTGGATGCTTTGGCATCGCCTACCACGTCTAGAGGCATGAGACGTGTGAGGTATGGCATGAAAGTATCGACCGGAGTTTGATACGCTCGCCAGGGATCCGAAAAGAGCTTTAGGAGCTTCTGCGCTCCTTGCTGCGACAAGGCATAGCCATGCAAGCATCTCGGCTCATTGGACTTGTGCAATGACGGGTGGACATATTGAGGCTCTACAGTAACAAGCCGGGGCATTCAGTCAGCACTGCATCCCTCGAGCATTTGCTTAAGCGCTTACTGGCTAGTTCGCGACCCCAGCAGTGGCCAAGGAAAACAACGTCCCACGTGTCTGGCAGAGCACGCTCGACGTTTGGCCAGCTTCTCTCAAGGTCCCATTCGATATCGACGTCATCTTCGAGGATCAATGCAGAAGAGTCCTTGTTCTCGATAATTTTCTTCCAGACCCGAGTCTGGGAATACCACGTCGCAACAACACCTTCATTGACTTGTCTAGCAGATAGGGGTTCAACGGGGTCGTGCAGGAGCTCCGTGACATTCAGGTTAGCGGTGCTTGGCTTGAGTACATCGAGCTCATTGGTGGATTCCAGGTATGTGACCCAGTCCACAGGGGTTTGACCACCGTAGTCCGAATTTGAGTCCCCACTGACAACCTTTCCCCCAGTGTTCTCGACCAATCTGGCGGCTTGCACGCTGTCTATGGTCCAACGTTCATCCAAAGTGGTGAGGTCTGGAAAGGCAATCCCTTTCTTTTTATCATTGCTCTGGAGCCAGATGCTGTTTGTTGCCAAACCTCCAATGCTGTCTTCGGGAACATCCAATGCAGATGCCAGGATCTTGCGTTTTCTCTCCCGAACTTCCTTGACCCGCTCCGCTATCCAGCCAATTATGGGTGCTTCCTTGCTGGTAGCATCGATGAACGTAAAATCAAAACCCAAAGCTCTCGCAATCTTGCCCATACGAGCTCTCCGATCCGTCCGGTGAGGCAGAGAGAGGACATAGATATGGTTGAAAGTGAGGGTGGGCGAGTGACGCGAGTAGGAATGTGGAGCATGTTCCTTGTCGAGGTGGCGGTGATATGACAAGGCTGCATCCGCCTCGGCGTCCGATGCTGAAGAAGGCGCGCTCGAGTAGTCCTTCTGATAACCGACCTCTTCGCCTGCCCATTGCATGCCTTGCTTGACCTTGTCGGTAGTCGCCTTCTTCAGCCAATCCCAATCCCACTGTGCCTGTTCCTTTTGTCTCTGGTGCCGCGTCGGTGGAGCGCCTTGATGCAAAAGTGCTGGATCATTGTCAATCTCCTTTTGAGAAAGTCCTCCGTCATCGCGGTCGGCTTGTTCGTACCCTAGAGCCCCCTTGTCGATTTGAGCAGGCCCTGGACCAAAAGCAGTCGCGGTGGTGGGTAGAACTCCAGCAAAGTCCACAGAAGAGCGGATGAGCACGACTATTGCGAGGGCCAGGAGGACCAGAGGCACAGCTGCTCGTCTAGGTAGCAAGCTGATGCTTGGTAGCCGTGGATAGCTCGGCATGCTTGAAGTCCAGGTGTGTCCAGATTGTCAGCTGCCCACTGTACGCGTGGCACTCCACAGCTCAATCTTGCGGTCCTGTGGCAGGCGGGCGGGTTGCTGTGTCACTGAAGTAGTCGAATGGCGACACAAACGAGTGCGCCATGCTTGCTCTAGGGGAGTGCGCGCTCAGTCTGGAATCAGCAACATTCGTAGTCTGAGACTCCCTGCCACCGATCACGCTTGCCGGAGGCAATCACCTGAGTGCGCCGCAGAAGTGATTGAACGATACAGCATCACCAGCAGAGCGCCAAATTCCAGAGATGTTGCAACGAACGGACATACTGACACCGTAGGCTGCTGGAGGCAGGTTCTTTCACGGTGGCAAGTGGACCTCTGGTCGAAGAGGCCGTCAGCCGAATCATGAAAGTAGAAGTTGCCGTCTGGCGAAGAACGTAGCGGGAATCGTTTCATTTGGAGAAAAGTGCTGGTGAAGTGGAACCTAGGAGATCTACGGAAAACAGATGGGGAAATCTAGTATTACAGGGCCATTTCAGGATGGCAGACCATGCGATGATCAAGAGCAACTGTCATTGCCGATTATTGCGAGATCCAAGGGACACGAGAGCAGTCACTTTGTAGCCGCCTATCCGACAACGGCCGCTCGTCGCATTCGCTAGTCTTGTCCAAGGGTGCCCAGAAGAGATGCTTGTTGGCTGGTCGCATTTGCAATCGAGGGCAACGGGTTTAGAAGCTTTGCAAACTAGACATCCAGGACGTCTTTCTTGTTCGGTTACTGCAATGGATGTCGCGTCAGTCAAAATCAGGACTTGGATTGAGAATGGGCCAAATGTAACCTAGACAAGGGACTCACCTGATTCTTGCACTCTGCAGGGTCTTGCGCCGATCCAGGTGTGACACCGCTTTGGGGTGGTTTTGCTGCCTTTCTGGCACCCTTAATAGCCCGACCTCCGGCGACCTCTTCGTCATCATCATCATCGTCCTCGTCATCCTCGTCGTCTTCAAAATCGTCTTCGTCATCGAAATCTTCGCTGCCAAAGTCGTCCTCGTTGAGTTCTTCCTGCAGGTTCTTGCCAGTGAAGTAGTCGATTGCATGAGGGACAATTCTGTCCTTGATGTCCTCGCCGATTTGATAGTCGAGCTCGAGCTTCTCATCAATGTCCTCATCGACATCGCTGGCATCGTCCGCTGGCGGTGTGGGGGGCTTAAAGAAATTGAAGAAAGAGTCCGTAGGCACAACCTTCTTGACTGTTCTTGTTTGGTTTGTGTCTGCGGGATCGATCGAAGGATCAGCGTTTTGTACATTTCAGAGCTCATCAAATCACGCACTCTTGTTCCTCTGCTTCTTGGTCTCGACGCGAACCGTGAGGTCCTTGCCAGTTTTCCACGTGATCTCGGAGCCTTCTGCACGGTCGTAGACAAAGTCGCCCAGAGAACCAACCTCCTCCTGATAGTAGTACGTCTTGGTGAGGACCTTGTCCTCGAAGAACGCGCTAGCCTCGGGGGCGAATTCAAAGAGGAGCTTGAAGCCTGGCTTGCCCTCGCCGAGGTACTCGACGCGAATATCAACGAGGTGCTTGAGTGCTTCCTCGTCACGCTCAGTGATGAGCTCAGAGATGCCAGCGTGGTTGGAGAGTGCAGTGAGCCAGAAGCCGGGGATACCCTTGGGTCCTTTGGCAGCCTCGTCGGCTGACACCATCTCGCGCTCTTTCGGCGCCGCGTCCTCATCATCCTCTTCGTCTTCGTCATCTTCATCAAGGTCAACCTTGTAGCCGCTCTTGACTTCTTCCTCAGTTGGCTCGGCATTGCCTTCAATGATGGCCCGACGACGTTCGTAGATTGGGCGGTACTTGACGGCAAAGCGCTTCTCTAGCTCGAGGATCTCCTTCTGGAATTCGGCCTCGAGCTTGGTGTGCTCTAGCTGCAGGCCCTTGAGACCATCGACACGCTGTCGCACGATTGGAGAGAGCGACTCAATGTAGCCAGAAGACTTGCCGATCAGGCTGGCGAGCTTGCTTTGGACCATGGAAGCCAGAAGCGGGTTCTGCAGGGTGGGCGAGCAGCGAGGTCAGCGGAAGCACAGAGAGGATGTTGTGCGTGACACATACTCCAGCTAGCTGACTGCGAATGTCACCTCGGACATTGGAGGACGAGATCGTGGGGATCTCATCTTCGCCCTCGCTGTCCTCCTGCACCGTGGTGGGGACGTGAGGTCGGCTAGCAATGGAGGAAATTGACATCCAGGTCAGCGGCGGAGGGTAAGGACTATTGACATATAGTTCCGCAAAAGTGAACGCACCTCATGCCACCAGGCGTGGCCTGCAGCGGCGTGTTCTGCGGCGTGGGAGCTACACCGTCTCCCAATGCATGGGCGATGTTGGTTGCCTGGGCTCGAGACATGTTTCTGCAAACAGAAAGGGCGGCATAACCAACGAGTATGATGAAAAAAATGGAGTAATGGAATGCGTCAGCCGCTGATGCTACCCAATACGCCCGCTGCGATCGCTTGAACGCGCCCAGACGTGTTCATGTAGAATTGCCTCGCCAACTGGCGCTGTTGAACATTCAAGTGTGCCCACTCACCTTTGACACGCCTCACGCGCAGCTAGTCGGTGTGCTGGGAGTATGCGCTGTGCTGCTCAAGCGTAGGTCGTCCTTGGCCGGGTCGCTTGGTTGAACTGCTGCAAAGCGTGCGTCGTCCTCAAAAATTGAAGGCCACCTCGACGATGAAAGGCCACCCGGCAAACTGGCGATGCCAGAGCACCGCCGAGCTTTTCAAAAGCAGATGCAGAGCACACGAATTCAAAGAAACGCCTATGTTTATAGCAGCAGAGGTCCAGTGAATCTCTACAGGTAGCCCAGCACATGTCGCTAGCGATGCTCTATTGACTGCTGATAACGCCACACGTCCGCGACTGAACCAGCGTGGCGGCCAGTGCTTTGCGGTCCTCTAGAGACCATTGCGAAGTCTATGGATTGTAGAACGCAACATTCCTACTAGGCAGCTGATGTCGTCACCAGCGGTGTTCCTCCAGCAAAGCCGCAAAGCCATGCAAATACTACAGGCTGCCCCCACGTGACTGCGGACGGAGGAAGACGCCATCCATCGTGGTAGTTTTGGCGCGTTGCAGTACTGTGGTTGCCGAAAGGAACCACCTTCTGAATTTGGCCGACTGCAGGACCTAGTCTCAACTTAGCTCCTGGAAATGAGGAATTGGCCACCTCTAGAAAAGCAGAGCATCCCGGTATGGCGAGGCTGAAGAAAGTCGATGAAGCGAGGGGCAGGACCTTTGTGTGACAGCGACCTGCTTTTATTTCTTCGTTTGTCGATTCTTTCCGAAGCTATGATTGTCCCGGATCGTCTTTCCGATCCGTATCGCCATTGCGCCTTGGATTTCTTGGGAACAGCGAAGGTGGACCGCCTTTCTCATCGCCTCCACCAGTATTGCTGCTTTCTATCCATTTTCTGATCGTGTCGTAGCCTACTCCAAGGAGCTTTTGCCCAAGCGCGATACCATCGCCATTCGTCACGCTTTCGTACAGCTGATTGACCGTGCGCTTCACGGTACCATCGGCGTACAGACTAGGCATTCGCTGCAATGCGTTCCATGTTGGACTGTATATTCGAATGAGATGCTTCTCGAACCGAAGGAGGCGGGATGACACAGCCGTATCCAATGGATGGACTTGCTCGTAACTTGAACATTGCAACAGCAGGCAGTCCAGAACATGTTAGCCGAGGGAAAGCCAGGCTCGTTGAATGGGTACGATACCTTGGTACCGGGATGAATTGATGTCTAGACAGCATCGCTACCTTTGCAGCGATATTGCTCGATGGCGGTGGAGGCTGTTTGGCAGTCGCCTTTTCCAGCTCGTCTAGAGCCTCGATTGTAGGAGCTTCTTCAGCATGCTTTGCAATCGCCATCCGTCCGCGTGCTTTGTACCTGGCATTAAGTAGATATGCCCATTCAGCAAAGAATTTATGCCATTGTTGGCCGGATCTCAACTGACAAGTACCGGTCTTGGAGAGCTTCATACCGATATTTTGTTTCATCTTTATCTCCGGCTGAGTTGCCAGACCCGCTAGGCTTCCAGAAATTGGGCTCCGTCTTCGGCGCTAGATTGCGTTTTCTTTGTGCTCCCTTTTCCGTCGTACGAATGTAGCACCATACCGTGCAGTCGGGCTCTCGGCGGACTCGTCTGCGAAAGTTTGCCACCCACTGCGTCAGCTGCATGAACTCGGGAACAGCTGAAGACTGAACTGACTTGTCTACATCCGTGAATAACGAGTTGATGGGAATATCGGACCTGAGCTCAGCTTCACGCTCTTTCACTCGGCGCATCAAGTCCGCACCGCTGATGCGATCACCGGTCTCGCACAGCGTGACACAAGCTCACCTTGCACAACAGCGATGCCTTGACTGCAGCTGAAATAGCACTTCTCGCACAAGTCTTCGGTCATACGCTTGCGGTACTGTCGAGCGTAGCCGTCTTTTGTGAGCCTCGATAGGAAATTGACCGTTTGCAGCCTTGCCAGCTCGGCACCTCGGCTCTCGTCGATGCGAGAATGCACATCTTCGACAGTCTCTGATGGCGGATGAGGGCCTTTCGAGGTTGAAGCGCCCTCGTTGGATGCTCCACGAGGAAACCTGTCCATGCTTTCGCGCCAAAAGGACACGCATACAATTGATGGGCAAGGAGGCAAGCCATACTACTGTCACCTCACGACAGACGGCTCGAAGCAGCGGTGGCGAAATGACAGCAGGTTTTGGAGATGGTGAGATAAGTACAGAATGTCTACAGCCAGCACTATTTGTACATGTACTTCCTCGACTCTGCACACCGAACAGACTGCGCACGATAGTCACGGCCGTGACCGGGACTACTCATGAACCGATACACCCGAAACTAGCTGTTGTGACGGCACTTGATGTTCAGTCGTACCGTTGGCGCTTCTGTCCAGCAAAGTTGTTTCCGCCATAGCCTCCGCGTCCGCCTCTTCCGCCGCCAGGAGGTCCTCCTCCCATGTTGTTGTTGAAGCCGCCGCCGCCGCCCATCATGTTCTGCATTCCCATGGGATTGCCCATCATCCCCATCATGGGGTTGCCTCCCATCATTCCCATCATCGGGTTGCCAGGTCCCATTCCTGGACCTCCTTGACCCATGCCTCCTCCTCCTCGGCCGAATCCTCCGCCACCTCTGCCACCGCCCATGCCTCCTCTTCCAGGCGGGCCAGATTGATTGCCCATAGCACCCGTCCGGACTCCACCTCGACCCGTAGGTTGGCCATCTATGCGAGACTGTCAGCCACTTGTCACTGAGATAGAGGGCCGATGATAAATTCCTTACCCTTTTGGACCTTGTACGGGTTGAAGGAGCCATTCTGGATCTGAGGCGAAAGGTGCTTGCCTTGGAACGTGCTACAACATGAAGACAAAGCATAGTGAAGTCAGTCAATATACGCAGAGGCGATGTTCGAGCCAGAAGATTGCAACCTTACTTGGACTCAAACCAATTTTTGACAGCTTGTGCTTGTTCGGAGTTTTGTAGCTCGACGAATGCCATTCTGAGCGAGTTCTCGTTAGCAAAGATGTACAGCTGCCTCATTGAAGCTGGATTACTCACCCTCTTGACTTTCCGTTGACTTTGTGTTCGGAAAAGGTGATATCTTGCAAGCTGACAGAGAAGCCAAGGTCGGCACACACTTTTCGCAGATCCTCGTCCGATGTGAACTACAATAGGACGAGGAAGCCGACGTCAGTATGCCTTTGTAATCAGCTGTTCATGTGCTGATGAAGCTAACCCAATGCAGGTCTTGAAGGTTCAGAGCATTATTGATCTGGTCACGCGGTGCTTGCTGCTCTTGCGATTGTTGACCCTGCATCATGTTATTGCCCATGTTGTTCATATTCCCCATGTTGCCCATGTTCATTCCTCCCATGCCCATCATTCCCATGTTCATGTTCGGCATGCCCATCATGTTGTTCATGGGTGACTGGCCACCTTGTCCGCCCATCATTCCCATCATCATTGGATTCATCTGCATTTGAGGGTTCTGATTTGGCGGTTGCTGGCCATTGGGTCCAGCTCCGTTTGGACCTGCGGGAGGAGCACCATTCTTGCAGGTCGAAGGAGCACGCTTTTTGTCAGTAGAGCCCGACCTGACTTGGGGAAGACAAAGCGACACACTTTGTTGTCATTGTTCGCTGAAAGTGATGTCTCGCCCGTCGAGTTGCTGTTCTCTGCGTTTGAGGTGGGCTTGGATTCATCGAGGTCTCCATATATCTTTACGGCCGGACAGGTCAAGTCAATCGAGAGAATACGACAAAGCTCTGTTGCCAAGAGCCGAAGACCTACATCGCTCTCATCGCCGTAAATGTCGATGTCGGCCATGATGTGCTACACGCGCAGACCCGGCCCAGGTAGCCTAGAAAGTTGTCTTTTCAGAGTCTCTGCGTTCACGCCTGCAGAGTACGAGTACATTGTGCCGCCCGGGTACACCACGTGGAAGAGCCCAGCATGCCAACGGCGAGCAGAGAAGGAGGAGAGATACAACCACAGTCAGAGAAAAGGTCTCCCACGGGTGCACAACAGGATGCATCCATCATCTAGCGGCGTGACACAGCTTTCCCTGGACGGAGCTAGCTTGACAAGGTGCAGTCTGCGCGGCTGCGAGACCGACGAAGAGGTCGATACACACGTACAATGGGACTGCTGGAGGCACAAAGGAAGACATGCACAGACAGCACCGCAGCCATTCACAGGTGGTGGACGGGAGCGATGTACCATGGGTACCATGGGTAAGGGCGAACATGGTCAGCGACAGCCGCAAGGATTCTTCCGGCACCCTGAAAGGCATTGCTTACAGGTATAGGTCGTTTGCCAGACGCACTGATATGATCAATGTGGCAGGCTAGCGTCTTGCTGGTGTTGCGGCCGAAATGTCGAGGTGGTCAGGATGAGGGAGGCTGCTGCCACATCGAGTCTGGAAGACTTGCCTTTCAGCCGCCACCCAACAACCTCACGTCGAACACCGAGGACCAGCCATGGCGTCGACAGACGGTGTTCGTCGCTTCACTACGTATGGCAAGCGAAGAACCCACGTCGCTGTCTCGCACCGCGACTGGTGGAGCACTGTCAGCGCCACGGTCTCGACATCAACAAGCAGAGAGTCACATGGACAAAGCCAGGCGGAAGAAGAGCCAGAGAGCGACGAAGCCTCACCCACATACCGAGCATTAAACAAGGCTGACCTACAGGGCAAAGCAGTGCGCAAGACTGGCGGGACAAGACGGGTGCTGGCTTCATCAAAGCATGTTGCTGTTTCCAAAACAACAACACGACGAGCATATGTGGTAGAAGACAGCGACAATGAAACGGAAGCAAGCTCGGGCAATTCAAGCGATAGCTATATAGACAAGCAGACCTCGGCGGGAGTTGCTGCTAGCGCCGTCAAGACGCCGGCTAATGCACCCCGCATGCGACGCAAGCCTACACAGGACACGTCCGCTCACCAAACGAACCAAGTCATTAACCTTGACACGAACACATCAGAGGACAAGAATCCGGTTCATCTCAAAGCTATTGATAGCTCTGCGGCCAATGCAGCTCCAGCTGGCGCCGCAGCGCGACCACGAAGGCGCATAATCATGGAAGACTCGCCACCTGCTTCGCCTAATACGCATACCGAGATTGCTTCTAGGTCCCCTCAAGGCACCACCAGCACAAACCAAGTGCTTCTGAAGGCGCCAATAGTTTCAAGTGGTCCAGCCAAGCCAACCATATTGGGTAGGAAGGACAGCAATCATGTCCGCACTGCGTACACCGAGAAATTCCAAGAGTCAAAGCCTTCGCTGCCGGCGGCACAAGCACGAACGTCGAACAAGTTGTCGGCCTCCCAAAAAGACAGAAAAGACCAGGACTCTTACCAAAGCAAGGAGAATCAGCGCCCAGCTACGCATCACGTGCCTTCATTGCCCACATCGGTACTTACCAAAGTGTCGACTATGGCGGGCAAAACGCCAGCAGCAAGACCAAGTGTGGATTCAAAGCCTTCAAAGAACGCTCCTTCGACCAAATCATCGTCTGGCAAGTCGTCCGCGTCGGCACAATTGCACTTGCCTCCGCCGCGTGGTCATCATGCCGGATCCAGTGTTGCATGGAGAAGACCCTTGACTCCCATCGTGCATGCCAATAGGTCCATCAAGAGCTCTGCATACACAAAGATCCAGTCAGTTGCACGTACGAATATCTCGCAACTACAAAAGCTTCACGACACCGCCAGTCCAACGAAACAAGGCCCAAGCAAGGCAGCACGTGTCGTAGTGGAAATACCCATCGGTCTGCCGCGTTCGAGGTCTCCGGCTCCAATGAGAAACAGCTCCAACGTACTTCGATCCGATGAGCAATCCGAAGCGTCACCTTCGGGGCATGCTGCGGCAAGGCCGCCGACTGTTGTGTCGTCGGCGGATACATCTCAGGATGAGCTACTGGATGGTGCCAAGGCTATAGATGTCTCGGCGACAGTTGAAACGTCAAAAGAAGCTGGCTTATCTATACCTACAGCCACTTCCTCGGAAACGAACACTTCGGCAAGACACTCTTCATCTGCCGAGCCAGATTCGCAAAGCTTCACAGCCCAATTGCATTCACTTCTGGCCTTGTGCAATACCCCTGGCTCCCAACTGATCACCGACATTCCCGATTTTGACGAATTCGTGACCGGAAAATGTCCCTTCTTCGACGACAGTGAGCAACACTCGCCAGCGACTTGGCGCAAACTTGGCGAAGCAACGTACTCGGAGGTGTTTGAGGTCACTGCGAGCAATGCCATGGCAGCAAATTCTGCGCCCATAGTTGTCAAAGCTATCCCTTTGCACACGCCGCTCGAAGCCGCCTTAGAGGAAGAAAGAGTGGAAGACGCCTTCGACCGAGCCAGACAACACGCCCATGAGCCGTTCACTACAGACGTTACCGACTTATATCGCGAGGTCAGCATTCTTGGGGAGCTGTCATCTCAGTCAGGCACTCCCAGTCCACGCGTGAGCGGTTGGTCTGTCTTTCGAGGGTAGGTTGGCGTGACCTACGCACAATGATGCTTTGGAGTCCTAACGTGAGACCTCTTCATTCCCAGGGCGTATCTGGTCAAGGGTAAATATCCGCAGGCTCTGCTTGAAACTTGGGATGCCTTCAGGCTTGCTCTTCCGCAAAAGTCGGAAAATCCTAGACCAGGTACGATGAACGTTATGCAATGGCGCTCACTTTGTCTGACCTGATACCATCGCAGATGCCTTGCCGTCCCATCAGATATATGCATTGATATGCATGGAACACGCTGGTGAAGATTTGGAATCGGTCAAACTTCGTTCATGGACGGAAGCGATCTCCATACTCTGGCAGGTAGCTTCTGCGCTAGCCCAAGCGGAACACTCGTTGCAGTTCGAGGTGAGTTTGTCAGACTATGCTCTCTTGATAGCCGACTTGGCCTGATCATGATTTCGTGCAGCATCGGGATCTGCACTGGGGCAACGTGCTCATTAGACCAACCGCGCTAGAAGCGCAAATACATGAGTTGAGCTTGCACGAAGCAACAAATCTTCCCCATAATGGTACACCTGGCCCTGCTTGCTTACAGAACACGCGGCAGGAAGTCACTGCAAGCATTATCGACTTTACGCTCTCTCGGGCCACCATCAAAAAGCAAGGCAAATCGACCACGCTGGCTGGTGGCTTCGAGGACGAGTCAATGTTCAGCGGGGAGGGAGATTACCAATATGAATGCTATCGCATCATGCGAAAAGCGCTACAAGATGACTGGCAGAGGTTCTGTCCCCTCACGAATGTCGTAGTAAGTTCCTCTCGTAGACAGTGTG